>CANSZD010002361.1:0-208573 GCA_947648045.1 Beta corolliflora
GATTATTAATATCTGAATAACATCTAATATGAGGTTTTGTTCTTTGGTGAGAACATTTAGGGTATAGTCATCATCATTAGGCGAAGAGGAGGAATCTATATCATCATCGAGGGCCATAATTCTCACGTTGAATTATAAGATTAAGTTTCCTCATCGAAGACTCTATTTATAGAGTTGAAATTCTCCATAGAGTTTCTTCATCTAGGTCATGGTTTTGGATTTTTATTAGACACTCTGCAAAATCTAGGGTATGACCACGTTTTCCACACTTGAAACAAGTTATATTTTTAAGGTCGGGTTTTATGGCGGTGTTTATTGTTTCCTATTGGGCTTCCATTTTCATTGCTCAAAGGGTTTTTATGGAAGACTTTCTCAAACTTCTTATAGAACTTGCAAGTTTTAAAGGGTTTTTGGTAATGGGTTGTTTACTACGGCTCCCTTTACAAGTGCTTGGGCGAGGGGAAGAGATATCAAATTCTTTGGCGAAGGGAACCTAATTCCTTTTTAGTCTCTTTTAACTCCCTCTTTAGGTGGTTTTGAAGCTTTAAGTCTTGACATATTTGAAGGCCTTGTTTAGGGTTAGACTTACTAACTTTCAACGTAGGTTAGCCTATCATAAGGGATGATATGTTCTCGAAATCCTCACGGATTATTGTTTTAACCTTTTCTCCTAAAATGGTTGGAAGACACCTTTAGAAATTTTCTTTCCAAAAGGGTTGGTTAGAATCTTCTCTCAGCATAACTCCGGTTAGGAAGGTATTTTTATACCCTTTGGCAATCACTAAGTTTCTTGCATCTTAGATTGGAAAAAGATCGGCGTTTTTGTCTCTTAGATGGGAGGAATCTCCCAATGAAATGAAGTGATAGGGTAAAAATTAGGGTTGAGACAGAGTCTTGGATTGGTTTCTCGTTTTGGTTGAGAATTGGAATCCCGTCTTCGGTTGTCGGGATTTGCGTTTAAGATGTCGAGTTGCTTGTTCTTTGGTAAGATAGAAATCCCACCACCTTTTAGGCGCGCAGGAAGCTTGCAATTAAGAGTTTTGCAATTGTTTTATGTGACGTACCCAGTTGGGTTTTATAAGCATTTGATGCCATCGTCATTTCTTTGTAAGAGGTTTAAGATTTGGTGTTCACTACGTGAAGTCATATTCCATTAGTAGAAAAAGGAGGCATTATATTTTGGATTTGAAACAATTGTGTTAGGGGGCTACCTATTTGGGATTCATTAGACCTATTGGAATAATATCAAGAGGATCAGTATTTTGCCGAACAAGATTAGCTAATTCAGGTGTTTTGGGGCTAGTGTCGGATCGGTATTGTCACCTAAATCTAGGACACTAACAGTTCTTCCTCAACTATTTATGGAGTCGGAGTTCCAACTTGACTAATTTGGTCTCTAAATAGCTTGAAGAAATTCGGTTCTTGAAGTTGTAACTTCCTTTTGAGCTTTACGCAATCCGATTGGGTTTAAAAATTGGATTTCGGAGGCTTTTTTTTAAAGGAGTGGAGACCAAGTTTGTCTACGCTTTATGGTTTTGTTTCTCGGATTCTAAAAGTGTTAAGGCAAATAGTAGTGAAATTGTTTTGCAAGACAGTATTCTTGAGGTTTGTTGAGGCTTTTCCTGAGGTTTCTTAAGAGGGAAGGCCTCTACTTTGTGCTCGCCTATGGTAAAAGGGAATATTGACGTAAGGAGGATGGTCATTTCAAGCCGTGCCATCGGAGTCTCCCGGACGGGAGTGCTTTCTATTGGTATTGATAGGTTTTATGGTTTTAAAGGGGTAATCAATGTCGTTGTCGGACTATAGAGTTCGAACCAATTAAAGAAAAGAAAATGGGTTTTATGTTGTACAACAAAAGTCGTAGTAGCTTTCTTGGATCTTTTTCGTACTTTAAGAAAGTGCTCGAAGAACCATGTTCTCTTCGAGAGGTTATGTAGTGCATAAAGTCTTTGTGAACCAATTCTTTATTGATCTCAAAATCCTTTTCAAGGACGTTAAGCTCATTGGTAACATTTTCGGTTATAAGCGAGGTGAGGTGTGCGGAGGCTTTGTCTTTCGGCATAAGCCGGAGTGGAACACGGGTTCTATATTCAACATTTTGAATGGAAGGGGGAAGGTATATGTGGTAGAATACCTTGGTCTTTAGGGTAATTATTTCCGGGGACTGACTAATTTATCGTTAATAATGCATGTTACTTTAGGAAGGAGGGAGAAGGCGGTCCTAGGTTTTCAACAAGAGGAATGGTCAGGTACCTGGACCCTAGTGCTTACATTAAAAGCTAAGTTTAACACTACCATCGGGTATTGTATGACTCGTTCTAATTCGGTATTGGGTTAAGGGGTGGGGATTGCACTTCGGGTTCGGCGGCTCCCTCAAGGAACCAATCTTGGGGAAGACTCGACATCATTCCATTGTATGGTGCTAGGGATTCTTATGTTTAATCTTGAAAGATCGGTTTGGAGTAGGAGAGTTTCTCCTTTTTACTTTTCCGTATATTTCTAGTATTAAAAGCGGACATCAAGGCTTTGTAATGGACTTTATAGATCAAAGCTCTTTTGGATTGAACCATCAAACATTTTATAGTTATGTGTTTTAATTTGTAAAGAAGGGAAGATATGATATTTTTATCACTTAAAGAGACACTTTGAAATTTGTATATCAATCAAAAGAGTCGGACCCATGCATAAGCTTGACTCCATAGTTCCTAGTAAGGAATCATTAGAGTCTTTAAATGGTCCATCTCTAAGGGCAACAAGGACGAGAAGAATTTAATCCTTCTTTTGTATGAGGTTTTAAGCCAACTTGAACAAACCCTATATGGATGTATCGATAACCCTTTTCGACATGCTTTTGCAAAGTTTTTGCAGAAATTAATTTAATAGTATCAATAGCATTTGTTAAATGGATATCACGTTCTTGGGTTTTGATAACATAATCGATTTTAAAAAAATTATATTTACTCATTTTATAAATATGGTCCTTATTAACTTTGGGTATCTCCCAATTGTCATTGTTTTGCTCAAGGTTTTCTATAGTAAAGGTTTCATTTTTAACTCGACTTTATTGGCTTTACTACTACCACGAGAAGAGGATGGAGTTCCTCTGTTCCAAATAGAATTCATACTTTTGAACCATAACTTAAACTAGAAATTAAACCGGAAAATACCCTATAACCTACCCATTTGTTTAGGTAAGCGTAGCCTTATGGTATGATGCGCCACACACGGGACTTACTGCCTCTCTACAAACGTTAAAACAAGCGAGTAACAAATAGGATAGAAACAAGTTTCAAGTTGGAAAGTCGAAAACAAAAGGACAAGTTTTATAAAGAACAAATATAACTACACCCCATGGCTCACGATACCGGGATATGCCAAGGATGCGGGGATTTTTAACCAATAACTTTAAAACTTAAAACGGGTGTAAACATGTAAGCAAAGTAAAGTAAGGCGGTTGAGCAGAGGCCATGGTTTTCTGAAAAGACTTACAAAGAGTCTTGAATGAAACGATACTTAAGAGTGTTACAATTTTTTGTGAGAGAAAGAGGAGGAGAGAGAGATTTTTGGAGGCGCTTGTGTTGATGTATTATGCTCTCTAGAATTGAAGGAGGATCCTTATTTTATAGAAGTGGAAGAGGAGTGTTGTCAAGTTGAAAGAGTTTGTTGATGAACAATCCGTCTTGACTTTACTTTGTTCAAAGTTTTGTCTTTTGTTGCTTTTTCTTGTTGAAAAATAGTACTACTTTAAGCTGTTGACTTCTTTTGTTGTTGATGCGGATATTTGTCCGGAAATTTGTCTAGTTGTTGTGGTGTCACATCCTGATGAAGCTTGAAGATAGTGAAACAAATTTTTTATTTTTATTTTTTTAAGTACGGAAACCGGCATCTTCTTCATCGTCACGAGGTGGATGGAGGAGTCTGCTTTGTAGATTCATGTTAGAAGTAATGGAGGATTCGGACATGCTATTAGCAAGTTGTCTAAGGATCCGTGCATAATCTTCAGGGATAGTTGAAGCAAGTAATGAATTTGCCTGTGATTTTCGGGCAAGGAAGCTGCGTATTGTTCGTCCCTGTAGTAATGGTACTGTGTTATGTTTTTCTTCAACCATTCTCGATGGTTGGTTTAAGAATAGACTGCGGTGTATTAAAATTTGACCACCATCGATTTAGAACTTTCTTTAGAGAATCATGCCCCCTTGATCCTGGTTTACGTCAAGGAACCATTGACAAACCCAAGGAAGGTAAAACTTCATTGAAAACAAACATAAAGCGGGAAAAAACGCCTTTCCATATTTGAAGGTTTGTATGGTTTTAGTGTTGAAGTAGATAAGCCATGAATGGGATAACCTATTATTTTGTATTAAAAGGTGGAGAACCAAGCTGTTGGTAATCCAGATAATTATAAGTTTTTACAATGTGGGAAAGTGTTGTTGAAGCTAATGGGGAAGGCTTTGTGTTTTGAAAGGTCTTGATTCCAATCTTGAGGGTGAGAACCTTGAATTTTAATGGTTGAATAAGAGGGCTCGGCTTGCTCATTTTTATAAAAGAAGTGTTTGAATTCGGCGGAGCCGGTAACCTCAGGATTGTCTAGTAATAATCTGCAGTTTTGGTACGATCCCATGGTTTATAAACCAATTTTTCCCAAAGATATTTTGTATGGAGACATAGGGATTCTCATCATAATACCCATGTTCAATAGTTATAATGTTTTGTGAGGCAGTTTTAACAAAATATTCTGAAGTCTCATTCTTCTTAGGTTGTGCAATCACAACTTGAGAGCTTCGGTTTTGTAAAGTTGTTTTTGAGGAGGGATTTTTTGGGAAGATTCTCATTCCTCTGGTTTTAAAGTGACACTAATATTTTTTTCCTAGTGGAGTTTTACCTTTCGTTCTTTGCTTTCTTTGGTGCTTGCTTGGTTTTGCATAGAGTTTTGGAAAGCTGGAGGAGGCTGGGGGTATTTTTGGATGGATGAAGGATGCTCGAGAGATGGAAAGGAGCCATTCTTGAACTTCATGTGTTCTATCAATAGAAGAGGTTTCACTCTCATTATTTTGGGACTGACATCGTACCATGTTTTAATGGGTTTTTGTGTGGTGCAAATGGTTTTTCGGGAGGAGGACGGGACTTCTCTTTATCATTGGTCTTTCTAGGCATTTTCGTAAGAAATTCACGGGTTAAGAAGTCGGGGATAGAATTCTCTTCTCCTTTTATATGCTCAATTTCAAATTCAAAAAT
The DNA here is from genome assembly GCA_947648045.1 of Beta corolliflora. Classification (NCBI taxonomy): domain Eukaryota; kingdom Viridiplantae; phylum Streptophyta; class Magnoliopsida; order Caryophyllales; family Amaranthaceae; genus Beta; species Beta corolliflora. The sequence goes on from CANSZD010002361.1 coordinate 5,236, forward strand.
GCTTAAGATAGGCTTGCCATCTAGCAAAAAGCAAGATATCGTTCATTATCCTTTGAATAAGGACGGTCTTAAAAATGCGCCCTCTGAGCATCAAAGGATAATGAACGATATCTTCAATCCTTATCACGGTATCGAGCCATGGGGTGTAGTTATATTTGTTCTTTATAAAACTTGTCCTTTTGTTTTCGGTACTTTCCGGTCTTGAACTTTTTTCGTCCTATTTGTTATTACGCTTGTTTTATCGTTTGTAGAGCGTGTAAGTCATGTGTGAGCGGTCGAGACCATAAGGCTACGGTTACCTAAGCGGCGGGTAGGTTATAGGGCATTTTCGGTTTAATTTTACGGTTTAAGTTACGGTTCAAAAGTATGAGTTCTATTTGGAGCAGAGGAACTCCATCCTCTTCTCGTGGTAGTAGTAAAGCCCAATAAGTTGGTTAAAAATGAAACCTTTACTATAGAAAACCTTGAGCAAAAAACATTGATAATTGGGAGATACCCAAAGTTAATAAAATGAGTAAATATAATATTTTTAAAGCGATTATGTTATCAAAACCCAAGAACGTGATATCCATTTAACAAAACCTATTGATACTATTAAATTATTTTCTGCAAAAACTTTGCAAAAGCATGTCGAAAAGGGTCATCGATACATCCATATAGGGTTGGTTCAAGTTGGCTTAAAACCTCTTACAAAAGAAGGATTAAATTCTTTTGTCCTTGTTGCCCTTAGAGATGGACGATTTAAAGACTTTAATGATTCCTTACTAGGAACTATAGAGTCAAGCTTATGCATGGGTCCAGTCTCTTTTGATTGTTATCCAAATTTCAGTGTCTCTTTAAGTGATAAAAATATCTTATCTTCCCTTCTTTTACAAATTAAAACACATAACTATAAGGAAAAATTGACAATAGAGTCGAACTTTAGGTGATAATTTTTAAAAGGTCGACCTATTGATTAACTTGTGTAGGTCCCAACTTTAGGGCGTCTTAACTTTTAGCGGACCTCGGCGACTTAAAGCGAATATTTTTTTTAAATTTCACTTAGTTCCTTCGTCCCTCCCTCAATTAACCCTTCTTGTGTGACCCAAGTTTTACAAGTGATGACCTATTAAGCCGGTTTTAAGTCACTAAGGCCCGCTAAAAGTTAAGACCCCTAAAGTTGGGACCTACACGGGTTAATCAATAGTTCGAGACCTTTTAAAAATTATCACCCAAAGTTGAGACCTTTGTTGTCAATTTTTCCTAACTATAAAATGTTTGATGGTTCAATCCCAGTAGCTTTGATTTATAAAGTCCAATACAAAGCCATGATGTCGCTTTTAATACTAGAAATATACGAGAAAAGTAAAAAGGGAGAAACTCTCCTACTCCAAACCGACCTTTCAAGATCAAACATAAGAATCCCTAGACCAATACAATGAAATGATGTCGGGCTTCCACGAAGATTGGTTCCTTGAGGGAGGCTGCTGAACACTGAAGTGCAATCCCCGGCCCTTCCGGAACCTAATACCGAATTAGAACGAGTCATACAATACTCGGATGGTAGTGTTAAACTTAGCTTTAACGAAGCACTAGCTCTAGGTATTCAGACCATTCCTCTGTTGAAAACCTAGGACGGTCTTCTCGTCTTCCTTACGAAAGTAACATGCATTATAACGACAAATTAGTTGTCTTAGAAATAATTACCCGGAAAGACCAAGGTATTCTACCTCGGATATACCTTCCCCTTCCATTCAAAATGTTGAATATAGAACCCGGGTTCCAAACCCGGTTTATCTTTGAAAGACAGTCTCCTCCGGACTCACCCTCGGCCTCGGTTATAGCTGAAAATATTACCAATGAGCTTAACGTCCTTGAAAAGGATTTTGAGATCAATAAAGAATTGGTTCACAAAGACTTTTATGCACCACATAACCTCTAGAAGAGAACATGGTTTTTCGAGCACTTTCTTAAAGTACGAAAAAAGATCCAAGAAAGCTACTACAGCCTTGTTGTACAACATAAAACCCATATTCTTTTCTTGATTGGTTCAAACTCTATAGTTCGACAACGACATTGATTACCCCTTTAAAACCATAAAACCTATCAATACCAATAGAAGGACCCCGTCGGGGAGACTCCAGATGGCACGGTTCAAAATGACCATCCTCCTTTACGTCAAATTTCCTTTACCATAGGCGAGCATAAAGTAGAGGCCTTCCATCTTAAGAAACCTCAGGAAGAAGCCTCAACAAACCTCAAGAATATTGTCCTGCAAAACACTTTCACTAATATTAGCCTTAACACTCTAGGAAAGCAACTTTCTAGAATTGAGAAACAAAACCATAAAGCGAGAGACAAACTTGGTCTCACTCCTTTAGAAAAAAGCCTCAGAAATCCAATTTTTAAACCCTATCATATTTTGCGAAAGCTCAAAAGGAAGTTACAACTTCAGGCGAATTTTTTCAAGCTATTAGAGACCAAATTAGCGAGGTTGAACCTTCTACTTTAAAAATAGTTGAGGAAGAAACAGTCCAGAACAATCTTTGTTAGTGTCCTAGATTTAGGTGACAATACGGATCCGAGACACTAGCCCCAAACACACGAATTAGCTAAACTTGTTTGGCAAAATACGATCCTCTTGATATTATTCCAATAAGGTCTAATAAATCCCAAATAGGTAGCTTGACCTAACATAATTGTTCAACCAAAATATAATACCTCCTCTATCTACGAATGGAATATAGACGGCATGAGTGAACACCAAATCTTAAACCTCTTACTGACAAATGACGATGGCATCAAATGCTTATAAAACCCAATCTAGTACGTCGGATAAAGCAGTTGCGAGAACTCTTAATTGCAAGCTTCTGCGGCCGGCTAAAAGGGTGGTGGGATTTCTATCTTACCAAAGAGCGACGAACTCGATATCTTAAATGCAATCCGGACAAGCGAAGATGGGGTTCCCATTCTCAACCAAAACGGAGAACCAATCCAAGACTCGTCTCGACCCTAATTTTTACCCTATCACTTCATTTCATTGGAGATTCCTCCCATCTAAGAGACAAAAACGCTGATCTTTTGTCCAAGTCCGAGATCTAAGAAACTTAGTGATTTCCGGTGGTATAAAAATACCTTCCTAACCGGGGTTATGCTTAGAGAAGATTCTAACCAACCCTTTTGGAAAGAAAAATTTCTAGCGAGGTCTTCCAACCATTTTAGGAGAAAAGGTTAGAAACGAGAATCCGTGAGGATTTTGGAGAACATATCATCCCTTATGATAGGCTAACCTACGGTGAGTTAGTAAGTCTATCCTCTAAACAAGGCCTTCAAATATGTCAAGACTTAAAGCTTCAAAAACACCTAAAGGGAGTTAGAAGAGACTAAAAGGAATTAGGTTCCTTACGCAGCAATTTGATATCTCTTCCCCTCGGCCCAGACACTTGTAAAGGGAGGCGTAGTAAAACAACTCATTACCAAAAACCCTTTAATACTCTCAAGTTCTATATGAAGTTTGAGAAAGTCTTCCATAAAAAACCCTTTAAGCAACGAAAATGGAAGCCCGATAGGAAACACCCAACATACGCCACAAAACTTGAGCCTTTAAAACATAACTTGTTTCTAAGTGTGGAAAAAAGGTCATACGGCTAGATTTTGTAGAGTGTCTAATAAAATCCAAAACCTTGACCTAGATGACGAAACTCAAGGGATAATTTCGGCTCTTTTAATAGAGTCTTCGATGAGGAAATGAATCATATAATTCGGTTGAGAATTATGGCCCTCGGGATGATGATATGGATTCCTCCTCTTGGCTAATGATGAGGATTATACCCTAAATGTTCTCACCAAAGAACAAAACCTCATATTAGATGTTATTCGGGATATTAATAATCTCGATCTACAAAAATAATACCTTAAGCGTCTTCGTAAACGCCTTGAAGAAAGTCCTAAAGAAAAGGACCCTAACCCTTCTTCTTCAAGCACTAAACCATACAACCTCACTTCTATTTTAGAAAAGAGAAGTTCTAGAAAAAAGCGAGAAAAAGAACCATACGGGACCTTCGAGTGAAGTTAAAACCATTAAGGCGACACAAAAGACCTTAAAACTAAGCGCGGCATGACTCTGCCATCATTCGGCTTCTAACTTCTCATATGGTCCCGAGATATCCCTAGTGAGAGTGATCTGACGATATCCCGGATGAAGGACAAAACCCAAAAGTCCCGAGATGATTTCCTTTTTGTTTTAAAAGAAATCGGTTCTAGAAAGTATTACATAAAAATCACACTTGAGCTCTCTAGTGACTTCGAAATCAATACTATAGCTTTGTTCGATACGGAGCGATTTAAATTTCATTAAATCCCGGTCTCGTCCCAAAAACGCTTTCACCAAAAAAACTTTGGAAAAAATTAGCTCTGCTAATAACACCAAAATGCATATAGAGGGAAAAACGGATGCTAACATATTAAATCAAGGCCTCTCTCTAAAAAGCCATTTTGTCCTCGTTACCAATATGCACCATTCGGTAATTTTGGGAACACCTTTCATAAATATAATAACCCCTTACAATGTCAATTATGATGGAATATCCTTCAAAACCAAAGATAAAAAGCTTGATTTCCTTTTCTTAGAAAAGCCCAAAACCAGAAATCTCAACATTATAAAGGCTAACTCCATTTATAATAATGAGATAAATTCTCTTATCAATCGAAAACAAAGTGACGTACATGATCTAAAACAGAAAATCCATTTACAAAAAATTGGGGCCCAACTACAAGATAGTGTTCTAAAAACTCGGATAGTGACTTCCAAAGCCTCCTCGAAAGTGAAGTTTGCTCACGAGCTACCCAATGCCTTACGGAATAGAAAGCAACACATGGTCGACTTACCTTATGAGCCGATTTTGATGAAAAGAATATCCCCTACCAAAGCCCGGCCAACCCGGATGAATGCCGACTTAGAACGCCATTGTCGAGAAGAAATTAGATTTCTCGAAAGCGAAGGCTTAATTTCCAAATCCCGTTCCCCTTGGAGGCGTGCGGCGTTTTACGTCAGCAAGCACGAAATTGAACGTGGCACGCCTAAGTTGGTTATAAATTACAAACCTCTGAATGATGCCCTTCGTTTGATCCGTTATCCAATACCCAATAAAAAAGATCTGATGCAAAAATTACACCATGCCTTTATCTTCTCAAAATTTAATATGAAATCTGGATTTTGGCAAATACAGATCAAGCCACAACATCGTTATAAAACGGCCTTTCTTTGTTCCTTTTGGCCAATATGAATGGAATGTTATGCCTTTCGGCCTTAAAAATGCGCCCTCACGAGTATCAAAGGATAATGAACGATATCTTCAATCCTTATTCGGACTTTTGCATTGTTTACATTGATGACGTGCTAGTTTACTCAAGCACGATTGATCGGCACTTTAAAAAACTTAAGACTTTTTTCTATCTAATTAAGAAAAATGGTCTTGTTATTTCGGCAAAAAAGATTTCTTTATTTCAAAGCGAGATTAGATTCCTCGGTCAAATTGTGTCTTGTGGTACTATCACCCCCTATTGATTGGTCTCTCCAATTCACTAGCAAATTTCCGATAAAATCTTAGATAAAACACAATTACGAGAGGTTTCTTGGTAGTTTAAATTATGTCTTAGATTTTTATCCCAATCTTTGTAGAATTGCAAAACCTCTCCATGATAGACTAAACAAAAACCCCCTTGCCTTGGTCGATCTCCGTACCCAGTACGTTAAGACAATAAAAACTCGTGTCTTAGAAATCCCATGCCTTTGTTTAGCAAACCACGACCTACAAAAAATTGTTGAAACGAGATGCCGGTGACAAGGGATATGGAGATATTTTTAAAAGCAGGTTGACAATGGTAAAGATTACATTATCGGATTCACCTCGGGGCATTGGAATGATACCCGGTTAAAATACTCTACTATAAAAAAGGAAGTTTTATCAATTGTTCTTTGTATCACCAAATTCGATCGATTTATTAAATAAAAAATTATTATTGTGTGTTGATTGTCAAGTTGCTAAATTTGTTTTAAAAAAGGATGTCCAAAACATTCTTTGTAAAACATGTTTTTGCTAGATGACGATCCTATCTTAAGCATTTTTGAATTTGAAATTGAGCATATAAAAGGAGAAGAGAATTCTATCACGACTTCTTAAACCCTTGAATTTCTTACGAAATGCCTAGAAAGACCAAAGATAAAGAGAAGTCCAGTCCTCCTCTGAAAAAACCATTTGCACCACACAAAAACCCATTAAAACATGGTACGATCTTTATCCCGAAAATAATGAGAGTGAAACCTCTTCTATTGATAGAACACGGGAAGTTCAAGAATGGCTCCTTTCCATCTCGAGCATCCTTCATCCATCTAAAAATACCCCCGGCTCCTCCGGGCTTTCCAAAACTCTATGCAAAACCAAGGAAGCACCAGAAGCAACAAAGAGAAGGTAAAACCCCTACGGGGAAAAAAATTAGTGTCACTTTAAAACCAGAGGAAGGAGAATCTTCCCAAAAAAATCCCTCCTCAAAAACAACTTTACAAAACCGGAAGCTCTCAAGTTGTGATTGCACAACCTAAGAAGAATGAGACTTCAGAATATTTTGTTAAAACTCCCTCACAAAACAATATAACTATTGAACATGGGTATCATGATGAGAATCCCTATGTCTCCATACAAAATATCTTTGGGAAAAATTGGTTTTATAAACCATGGGATCGTACCAAAAGCTGTGATTATTACCGGACAATCCTTGAGGTTCCAGGCTCCATTGAATTCAAACACTTCTTTTATAAAAATGAGCAAGATGAGCCCTCTTATTCAACCATTAAAATTCCGAAGGTTCTCGGCCCTCAAGATTGGAAACAAGACCTTTCAAAACACAAAGCCTTCCCCATTAGCTTCAATAACACTTTTCCACATTGTAAAACTTAAAATTATTGGGATTACCAACAGGCTTGGTTCTCCACCTTTTTAATACAAAATAATAGGTTATCCCATTCATGGCTTATCTACTTCAACACTAAAAGCATATAGCCAGAAAAATTGCCATCTTGGTTTTCCCAATGGTGGAAGTTCTATGGTTCTTCTAGTGAAATCCTTCACCCACGACATTACAAAAAGCTATAATACCTTTCGAACCCAATACAAACCTTCAAATATGAGAGGTGTTTTCCGCTTTATGTTTGTTTTCAATGAAGTTTTACCTTCCTTGGGTTTGTCAATGGTTCCTTGACGTAAACCGGGATCAAGGGGGCATGATTCTCCAAAGAAAGTTCAAAATCAGATGGTGGTCAAATGTTAATACACCACAGTCTATTCTTGAACCAGCCATCAGAGAATGGTTGAAGAAAAACCGTAACACGGGTATCATGACTACGGGGCGAGGAACAATCTCGGTTCCTTGCCCGAAAATCACAGGCAAATTCATTACTTGCTTCAGCTAAAACCCCGGAAGATTATGCACGGATCCTTAGACAACTTGCTAATAGCATGTACGAATCCTCTATTACTTGAACATGATTCTACGGCGAGACTCCTCCATCCACCTCGGTGACGATGAAGAAGATCTTGGTTTCCGGACTTAAAAAAAAAAAAAAAAAAAAGGTTATTTCACTATCTTGAAGCTTCATTAGGATGTGACACCACAACAACGGACAAATTTCTGCATCAACAACAAAAGAAGTCAACGAGTTTAAAGCGAGTACTATTCTTCAACGGTAAAAAGCAACAAAAGACAAAACTTTGAACATTGTAAAGTAGAAGACAGATTGTTCATCAACGGCTCTTCACTTGACGGCCTCCTCTTCCTCTTCTATAAAATAAGGCTCCTCCTTTAGTTCTAGGAGGAGCATAATACAGCAACACAAGCTCCTCCAAAAATCTATCTCTCCCTCTCTTTCTCTCACAAAAAATTGTAACACTCTTAAGTATCAGTTTCATTCAAGACTCTTTGTAAGTCTTTTCTGTAAAACCATGGCCGGTTCAACTGCCTTACTTTACTTTGCTTACATGTTTACACCTGTTTTAAGTATTTATATATATATATAGAGTCGGAATGCGGTGAGAATTAGGAGTTATGTGGGAATAGAAAAATATGTGAGAACAAATTACACTTGTTACATCACACACGTACATCAGATCTTTACTATATATACATCACCAGTACACTAAAAATACATTAATTCTCATATATATATACATCATATTTATTAGAAATTTCAAATATTCGATTAAGCAACATTAACACAATAATTCCGCATAAATTCATGACATATGCCTAAATGAAAATCGAATCAGATTCATTCTAGGTAAGAAAGAAAAAGCTCCATTTAGAGCATTTCATATAGTGTCATGGTTCTATAAGTACATTATCACGGTTCAATAATTACATCAAGTGTCTAATGTAAGTATATTAACTGAGGAACAATCCAATAATTGTCCAAGAAAAGTCCAAAAAAATCATTATCACAATAAATTATTATTCTGAATTAGTCAAAAGCTGATTACCTTACTACTAAAGTAGTTCCATGATTCTGTTGGATCGTTTTAGCAATTAAATGCACATAGGAGGCGATTGGATTGGGATTAAAGTTAGAAAAACTAAGGAGCAATACATTCAATATCTCCAAACCATGATTTGCAGCACAAACATAATAACATTAGTAAAGTATTTGCGAAGTAACTTCGTCATGATCTACATGAACCAAAAGTTAAATTCATCACAAATAATACCGGGAATTCCACTCGATTTCCTGTAAATATAACATAATAAGATGCTTAAAATCTCACTACAAATTAAAATCCCTAACCTTTGTCTTCTCCTTGAGTCCTCCAATCAAGAGCAAATTAAAGATGAATTCCGTTTGAGAAAATCGGAAACACTACTACATTTATAATCAAAGGCAATGACTAAAATTAGCTAATGCGACGGTTGTTTTTTTGTACCGTTGCGATAGGAATATCTATTGCAACGCTCTATGTCAATTTAGGTTCATGGATTGAGCTATTGCAACGACTTTACGGTGACCGTTGCATTAGGTAGATCTATAGCAACGATTTATTGATCGTCGTTGCATTAGATAGTTATACAGCAACGTTATGATATGGGTGTTGCATTAGACGCATTATTTTTGGCAACGGATATCTAGTTATGTGTAGAGATCAAAATCCACGCAATTATATCTCTTTCCCTCTATTTTTTTCCACGAAAATTTTAAACCTTAACATAAAAAGAACTCCTTAACTTTTGTAAAACAAGCAACAAAACAAAAATTTCCATTGAGCGAGATAAGCGATCGAAAAACCCTAAGAACATTTGCCAAAATAAATCCAATCTCCCAAATCTTTCAAGTTGTGTGAATTGCGATTATCTACCAACGGGAAGACTTGGGTCGAGATTTCTTTCAATATTATTCGGGAATTCACGAATATATGCGAAATTCCTCCTCAAATCCTCAACACATCAAGTAGGCTAAATTCTTCCTCAAGAAAACCCATAAATTAGGCGAAATTTTGAATCACCAATTGAGCTTCAAAAGGTGCGTTCTTCTATTTCGTGAATTCTAGAAATTCTTCAAAAGGAACAAAACCCAGTCGAGCTTCAAAATTAAGGTGCGTTCTTCAATTTCGTGAATTATGGAAATTCTTCAAAAGGTACAAAACCCTCGAATTTTTTTTTTTTCGATTTACGGGTTTATTTTGTTTGAAAACTCGAACCCTAGAAATCAAATTAGTGCTTTTCAATTTTCCCTCTTTTTGCTCGAATTTCTTGATTGTTTGTGTTTGTTTTTAATGTTGATGGCTAGGTTGTGCTAGGATTGATTGTTTGAATTTTGCTATTTTCTTCAATTTTTCATCTTTCAGTTAGCAAAATCTATCCAAGATTAGATAAATTAATTTCCTTTTATTGTTTAAATTAGGGATTGATTGCTTGAATTGTCTTTGGGATCCCTAGTTGCGGTTTGCCGCTTATTTGGTTTAGTTCACCTTCATCTCTTCGACCTTCGCTTTGATTTGGTTGGTCTTCATCTCGGAATTCGCCCTTTGCGTCTTGGATTACCGTCTATTGAACTATGAATCGAGGTACTCTTTATTTCTCTCTTTGATGGTTCATATAATTAGTTGAAAATTGGATGTGTGAGTTCGATGGTGCAGTTGATTATTGGATATGAAATTTGGATGTGTAACTAAGGTTTTATCCCTGCCAACCGAATGTCAATTATCTCGGTTGCGATGCAACATTTCCTATTTTGCTCTTCTATTTCCTCTATTTGTTGTTTTTGTCTTGATATATGCTTGTTAATTTGGGTGTCAATTGGGTCATCAGGGTCATTCGAGAGAAAGCCTTATTAAATGAGACAAATGATGTATGTTGCTTCACCAATCACCATGGTCCATCATACTGCCTTATGCTTACTTGCTTCTCGAGATACTATGTCTTGGTTCCTTTGACTAAGGTGTCTTTGTTTGACTTATGTTCTTGTGTTTCCACTTCAAGTTTGTTTGATACTAAGTGGATACATAGAGAGGAAACCGAATAAAGTTCTTTTGACATTACGGGTTCATTTCAAGCGAGGAAATGGCTCAAGGAGAATGCCGGTGCGCAAGATTCTTTGAATCGGCTAGAATTATATACGGAGGTAATTATAACAACTTTAGAACAAGAGATAGATATTGTTTAAACTAATTAAAGGTGCTGATGCCAACAATATACGCTATATCTTGTATTTGTGGGTCATGAACTAATTTGAAAATAATTTGAAGTACTCTAATTAAAATGATGCATGAGTTAACTCTTAACATTAAGATGTCCAAGTTAACCTTAGTTTCAATAATCCTGTTAGATATGTTGATTCTCCACCGTTTGAATTATCTGAATGCGGTGGGGGTGAATTTGAGATTGCCATTTCACTTCCTTCCACAATGATGCATGTGCTAGGAAGTTGGACATGTGAGTAAATATTTCTTGTTTTTTCGTGTGTTTTTATTCGAGTAAGCAATGAATGGTGTATCTCATTGAGGTTCAACATTTGCTACAGATTTTACCATTTGAAGCTATACCCTTTAGAACGGAGTGCCTGTTGTTGTGGAATCATACGATGAAGTTATTTTTCCTGACCCTTCAGAGCACTTTCTTTGATACAGAATCACCCTGCTGCTATTGTGCCTCGGCTCCCTGCTGGTCTTGAGCTACCACCCTCTAGTATGTCGGGGTTCTACTTTCGTTTTAGATTTGTTATTGAAATACTATGTGGGTTTGCTTAGTCGTTGTTATATGTGGTTTGTGAATGACATTTTCTATCTTCTAATTGTTGTAGTTTATTTATCACCATGTTAGAAGTATGACTAGAGAAAGGCTGACAAATCACCCTTTCTTTTAACTAAGTCCCATCCTGCATTTTCATCAAGGCCAAAAGTGAGTCTGCACGCATTTTACTAGGTTGATCTAGTGATTCCTGATCTTGTAAATGGATCAACACCAAGGGATGCATCTAGAGATCAACATCCTACTAGTGACTCCAATGGGCAACCTTCTAATGGGCCGCAAGTGGCAGATCGTGAGGTACTATTACTACTATATCGTGGGGGAGATCAGATCCGCCTTTTACATAGTTAAATAACATTTATGGAATATGCTCAAATTTTAGAAAAATTCTGAAACTTAAATTCTGATGTTAATATGGAATTCCTAAATTATGAACACAAGATATTTTGCTATAGTTATTGTTATTTCAACTCCATTTTTTGTTGTAATTTCTAAATTAAGTGTTTTCAAACTATTACAATGTTTTAATGTTGAAGTGAACAATGAGCCAAAAGGAGGAGATTAAACGTAGATATCTCACTTCTTAGATGGCACACACTTGTCGAATGAAGGTATTATTCTCACTTCTCTCTGAACTAGACATAAGTGCATGTTCTCTCCTAATATATGAAGATCAACCAACCAAAATGGTACGGTTGATACTTGGTCTTTTAGATGGGGTAGTCAAGAAAAAAGATATGGTTGAGGATTTTATATGGAGACCTCCCATGCTTACATGTGAGTATTTAATATTCATGACATACCCCTATTTATGCCTTGGTGTTACCATCATCACAAAACAGCTTACCTTCTTAAGTTCAGTGTCATGATGGATGTATAAATTTGACTTTTCTAGGAACATATTTCTTTCCAGTGTAGTCTACATGTTTCGTTCCATGGGAGAAGTTTTTGATTGGTTAAATACTTATTCTGGTTTGATTCAGATGGATAATTTGGTGACTGGACTTAAACAGGGGGCATAAACATGTTAAGATAGTGGGAAATTTTTTTAAAATGCACTAGAGTAAAACAGGGGGCAGAAGTACGTTAGATTATTGAACAAAAAGATTCATATCATTGTTAAGTGTTAAGATAGAGACGACGAACACAAACGACTCGTCGGACTCTTCCTGCTAAATCAGTCATTTGTCCAACCAATTAAATGAGGGTGGTGAAATTGTCATGCAAGAATGGTGGTTGGCTTCCTTCGATAAGTCTTGCACAGCAGGCAGTCGAGCACTACAACTACAAGGCTACAACTTTATTGTTAATGTAACTAGACCGGCCATTATAATGGACTCAATTTTGACTCACCTTAATCTATTTTCCACTAGTTTCTTTTATATATCTGCACTTTTACTCCGTTACGTTTTTTATTGTTATGTCAACTCCATTTTCCATTTTAAGCAATAAATTTAGTGTTTTCTAACTATTTACCGTGTTTGAATTATTAGGTGAACAATGAGCCAATGGAGGAGATCAAACATAGATGTTTCAATATATACGCTATTGGTGGCCGGATCTAGCTAGCTATATATTGTAATATGGTGCTTTTAGGCAGTATTTAGAAGGAAATTAGGAATGTATATGCTAGAAATATTTTGTGGTACACTAAACAATTATTTAGTTTGGTTTGATTTAATACATTTTGTTTATATTAGTAAGAATCTAGTCATGAGATTGTAGTACTCTTATAAATTCATTAGTTTGAAAGTTTTCAATACAAACATGACAACTATGTTGAGCTTTTGGAGCAGCTTTTAATCTTGTCACAAATAAATAAATAGATAAATAAATAAATAAATAAATAAATAAATAAATATATATATATATATATATATATATATATATATATATATATATATATATATATATATATATATATATATTATAGGCGGTACAATAGCTTGGTGTAATAGGCGTTGCAATAGTTTGGAGTAATAGGCGTTGCAATAGCTTTTGTTAATGGCCGTTGCAATAGCTTAACCGTTGCATAATCTACATGAAACCAATGACTCACACAACCGTTACATAAAAGATTGGTCTAGAGCAACGGTTCCTCAAGCCGTTGTAATAGGTCCCAAAAGTCGTTGCATTAGACCTATTGCAACGCCTGCAAATGCGACGGTTCACAACCGTTGCAATAGGTCTATTGCAACGACTTTTGGGCCTATTGCAACGGTTTTCATGCGTTGCCTTTTCCCTTTAATGTAGTAGTGAAATTTTGGTACTTTTAGTTGATTAGAATACAAAGTCACTACTGTTAATTGGTTTAAAAATGTAGAGCTTCAAAATCCCCCAAAAAAAACATTTTAGTGGAGCACCTTCAGTGGAGCTTCAAGCTCTACATCTTAGTTTTGAAAATTTGACGAAAATCATCAGCTTTGATAGAGCTTCAATGGTGCGACGATCAAGATTCTCGTCCGAGCTTCAATGGAGCTTCAAGCTCTAAGTTTCAAAAATTTTGCGGCTTCGATGGAGATTAAGTAAAGCTCAACAACTTCACTGTAAGTCTCCGATGGAGGTTGAAATTTATTGCGGCTTGTAAATTTGGAATAGGTCGATGAACGGGAAAGGATGGAGCACTTTAATGATGCGGGTGGAATAAGAGTCGGATCGTTAGATTCAAGTAATCCAATGGTTCGAGTTGATTCTCACATAACATAGGTGTTCTCATATGAGTCCAAATCTATATATATATATATATATATATATATATATATATATATATATATATATATATATATATATATATATATATATATGTTATGTAGTGAGAATGGCGTTTTATATGAGAAGTGAGAAAAATACCAATCCTTAGATCATAGTTCATTTAATGGCCCGGATTAAAAAATAAAAGAAATTAATTTCCCAAAACAAATCTCCCATCTCACGCATAAACGTGCTTTCTCCTTCCTCTTGTTCCTTTTGGTTATACGCATAACTTTGCTTCATTTCTTTTTTTTTTTTTTGCATCAAATTAAGATCTGAATTTCGACAATGAAATTCAGTATTCTTCAGCACTCAAGATCAGTTCGAGCCACTCATGCAATATGGCAGAAGAAGGTTAGTATTATGTTCATCCCTAACAGCTTGTTTGGTTCATTTTTAGTAAAAGATAGGAAGAGAAGAGAAAGGAAAGGAAATGAAAGAAGGGAAGACAAAGGAAAAAAAAACCTTAAGTTACTATGTTTGGTTTAAATTTTCTCTTTCCTCCCAAATTCCCTCACTTTTGGGAGGAAAGGAAAGTGAAAATTTATTAAGGAGTCTTTCCTTTCGATTCCTTCCATTTCCTTTCATTTAAAATTACTAGTATTTTTTGCACGTGATGCGTGCGTGACATCACGTATGCGTGATTATGTGGATATTTTCAATTTTATCCTCATTCATGAGAGAAGTTGAAATAAGAGGAAGGAGAAGAGGAGAAACTGAAGAAGTAGAAAAAACTGTCTTTACAATTAATTAGTGCATTAAAAAAATTGGAAAAGATGAACACAGTGAAGTAAAGTAACTGCTTCGCTGTCTATTTTAACGCAAATGTTAGGATTCGTTTCCCCTTTTTTTTCCTTATTTTACTTTTGTTTTTTAAATTTATTAAATGATTGCAACTGTAATTTTTGTTTATAGTTGGGGGTAATTTGGACAACTCAAGTGGACACCAAAGTCCACAAGAGTTGCCTTATATAATAGAGATTTTTTGAACCAAACATTGAAAACTAACAACTTTCCTTCCACTTCATTTCTTTTCCTTCCAAATCATTTCTACCAAACAAGCTGTAAAAAGAGTTAGTTTTATAAGATGGTTTCTAAAAAAATCTTATCCATTGCTTTCATCATGTTTTTCTCATCCCATCAGTTCCTCCTCAGATTTTCAACCGACCCTCACGGTCAATAATATTAGGAACTTCATCCCCCTAGTTCTTGATATTGAAAAAGTTCAATATTCGAATTGGGTCGAACTCTTTCAAAATCATGTATGCACGTACAATGTGAAGGAATATGTCCTTAGACATCCCGGCAATTACTAAATATAAATAGGAATAATATTATGAAGATAATAAAGTTAATTATTTTAGTAATCTTATTTTCTTGCTAGAGAATAAATATGATTAATAGGACAATATTGATTGGGCCGATAACTAAAATATATTAATCCTATGAGGTCACACATTGTAGCATAAGTTGGACAAAGCAATCCAAATCCATTTAGGATTAGGGTTGGGCCGGTCTAAAGGGGAATAGGAGGAGAATTAGTTCTCCTAACTAACCTATGACTCTTCTATTATATAGAGGATATAATATTAGAGTTTAGATGATCAATTCATTAATCAGTTTCTTTTCACAAGAGAGAGAGAATTGAAACCCAAAATCTATTTCCTCTAACGGCGCCTATACCACCAAAAAGCAAGGGATCTTTTCTCTTAGTTCTAGCGAGACGTTGGTGTTCAACTGGTGCTCGTGGAGCGATTAGAGGAGCAACACTTGGGGCTCTCGGATCTTCAAAGCTTGCATACAACAGGGAAATCATGCTACAAAGGTTTGATATTTAATCCTTATTGAATGATTCATGTGTTTGATTATGTTTGTGATCCTATGATAGATGTTAGGAAATTGTTTCCTGAAATTCCGCTATTTGCATCTATATATTCCTATAGTGGTATCAGTTTTGCCTAATTCATCATATTGTATGTAAAGTTATTATTTTTTATTCCATTAAGGGAGGATTTATTTATGGTTTGAATTTGCATAATTAATATTTGATATTAATTGATTGGAAATTGTAAATATTTGATTTAATTGTGATTTATGCTCAAATAATATTATAAAGTTCCGATTTTTTTTATATTATGGACAAAATAAATTGGTTAATTCACTCCAAAATTTTCGGATTTTTATAAGTATATTTGTTAGATTTAAAATTATTTAATGTTTAATTTGATTAATCATTGAAATAATTTGTTAACAATTAAAAGATTTGATTTTTTACTTGTTAAATAAATCTAATGTTCATCACCCACTTAGATCTTGAATAATATGATGGCTGAAAATAATTTGATTTTTTTCCCGCTAATTTTCGAATTTTATCATATTATTTATGAATTTTGGTTAAATTTTATGTTTAATTTGATTATTCATAGAATTTAAGGATAAAAATTAAAATATTTGATTTTATTTGTTAAGATAATTCAGTAGATCACCCTAAAAATAATTTTCGAATTTTTCAGATTTTAATTGTTAATTTTTGAATTTTTCGGATATTATTTGAATTTTGTCCTAATTTTGAATTCTTGATAAGATTTATTGTTTAATATTGATTATACATTGGAATCTAATCTCAACAAACCTAAAAATTTGTTTAAGATTTGTTAATTGATTCAAAAAATTTTGCCATAATTTTCGGATTATTAAGACCTAATTAAAATCCTAAATCTTTAAATAAATTGTTTGTTAAACATTTAATGGCAATTTTGTAAATTGTTACAAAATTCAAAGATTTGCCCACCATGGCTGGGTGGCCCCACCTGCGACGGTGGAGCCACGGTGGACGGCGTTATTGGGTCGGTGGCAAAGGGGCATCACGGGCGGCGCGGAGGTGGAGACCACAACCGGCCAGCTGCGTACGTGGCCGCGGCGCACGCCGCGGGGCTCTGCTGGCGTGTGCTGGCGGCGGTCGTCTAGGCCGGCGAATTATGGCTTGACTGTCGGAGTTCTCCTGTGCGTTGGTGAGCATGACTGGTCGTGTGATAGCGGCCTGTTGTGTGGTGGTGAGAAGGCTGGTGTTTCCAGCGTGTATAGTTATGCGACTGTGTTTGAAAATTCCAGCAAGGTGGGGTTGGTGTTGGTTGTTGGCTGGCAACCTTGTGCTGCAGGTCAACGGTCAACAAGTCAACCTTATTAAAAAAAAAAAATTGTTTTTAAGGAAAATCTGATTTTCCAAAGTTGAGCATAAATCCAAAAGTTTCCTATTTTGCAAATTTGTGAATAATAATGATTATTGCCATCTCTAAATAAGTAATTGAATTAAAATAATAAAGTTTCCTAAATAATTTCTAGTTTAAATTTGTTAAGTTTTATAATTATTATGGAAAAGTTGACTTGCTTATTAATTGTTAATAAGTAAATAGTTTGTGTTTGTTTTATTTGATATTATAAATGCGTGGATGTTTAATGTAATATGTATGATATTATATTTTGGATGTTATGACTAGTATGGCCCAAATTAGGATAGTAAATACGATCTGCGAATCGTTATATTTGAATGTAAATTAAATCTGCGAATCGTTTGTATTTTTGTAACTTTAAATTTTCGTTATTATTTAATTCAAATTATGTAATCAAGCATGAGGATCCAAGGAGTTTCAAGGATGGTGATCCATGGAGATTCAAGGGAGGATTCATGAAGATTAGTTATTTTCCTATGTATAGGGGCCATACTAGATCATTTAATTATTGCTTTTATAATGTTCTTGCATTTATTTTGTTTAAATGCTTGCTTCTAAGTTTGTTTGTGGTTAATTGATTCATGTGTTCACTATTGATTGACCATATTAGTAAACTTAGGTCCCCAAAAGTAATATTGAGTTTAATTGCTTTTCCAAACAACACCTATAAAGCCTTAGATCATGAGTAATAGGTTACGCAAAGCGAGGTGTTGCTCATAGTTCCGGGGATAGTAGGGTAGGTTTTTGAAACTTACATGTTAATGTTTGGTTTAACTCAACAAAATCATCAAATGACAAAGTTTTGGGTTTGGAAGCTAAGAGATAGGAGTAAACAAGGAGTTATTAACCTGTCTACCAAGAATTATAATTAGTTATAATTAGTAAAGTGTTTACTTACCTCAACTACTATAAATTGAAAGTCCGTTTGATTGTAGTGGGAGGGGATCTTGGTTATTTCTTTATTCAATAGGGGACTTTCATTTTGAATAAAGGGTAATAGTAATTAAAATTTGTTTAATTATTGCTTTCTTGATAAACATTGATTGAATCTTGCTTTATTATTTGTTGTAGTAATTATGTCTAGTAACAACAATATCAACACCAACAATTCTACTTGTAATTTGCGCTCCGTCCTTTTGAAGGACAAATTGAATGCTGAACGTTTCATTGCAAATGAAAGGGATATGGGAATCGTTACACCAAAACCAAAAGTTCTTGATGAGCACTATTGTTACACTGTAACAAGGTTGGTCATTGGAAAAGTAGTTGCCCCAAGTATCTGAAGGATCAAAAGAAAGGAGTTTCTAGTTCAGATATGTATGTTATAGAAGTTAACTTAGCAACTTCTGCTTCTTGGGTATTTGATACCGCTTGTGCTTCGCACATTATTTGTAATATGCAAGGCCTCAAAAGAAGTAGAACATTGGGAAAGGGAGAAGTAGACCTTCGCGTTGGCAATGGAGCACGAGTTGCTACATTGGCAGTGGCAGTATATAATCTGATTTTACCTTCAGGATTAGTTTGAGAACTTAATAATCGTTATTATGTTCCTGCTATCACAAAGAACATTATTTCGATTCCTGTTTTGGATTCCGAAGGTTATTCATTTATAATAAAGAACAATTGTTGTTACGCGTATTTGAATGATATGTTCTATGTCTCCGCTAAGTTATCAAATGGTTTATATGTGCTAGACTTAGAAACCCACATCTATAACATAGACAGCAAGAAACATAAAGCAAATGATTCAAACCCTACATACCTATGGCATTGTCGATTAGGCCACATAAGCTCAAAGCGCATTGAGAAACTTCATAAAGATGGAATTCTCAAATCATTTGATTTCGAATCATTTGATACTTGTGAGTTTTGCTTGATGGGGAAAATGACAAAGTCTCCTTTCACAGGTTCAAGTGAAAGGGCCAATGACCTATTAGCTCTCATACATACGGATGTGTGTGGACCTATGAGTACATTGGCTAGGGGAGGGTACAGTTACTTCATTACTTTTACCAATGATGTGAGCAGATTTGGATATGTTTACCTCATTCGACATAAGTCAGAATCCTTTGAAAAATTTAAGGAATTCCAGAATGAAGTACAAAACCAACTTGGGAAGAAAATTAAGGCATTACGATCCGATCGTGGTGGTGAATATTTATCTCAAGAATTTGGTGATCATTTGAAGGATTGTGGAATACTTTCACAATGGACTCCACCAGGAACACCATAATTAAATGGCGTTTCCGAAAGAAGGAATCGAACTCTACTTAATATGGTTCGATCCATGATGAGTCTTGCTGATCTTCCTATTTCATTATGGGGATTTGCGCTTGAAATAGCGGCGTTCACACTTAACAGAGCACCATCCAAAGTAGTGGAAAAGACACCATATGAAATGTGGACAGGAAACGTTCCAAAATTGTATTTTCTAAGGATATGGGGTTGTGAAGCTTATGTAAAACCTTTACTTTCTGATAAGCTTTCACTCAAATCCGATAAATGTCTTTTTGTGGGTTACCCAAAAGAGACTAAGGGATACTACTTCTACAACCAAAGCGAAAACAAAGTGTTTGTTGCTCGTAATGGCGTCTTTTACGGAAAAGAGTTTATTTCCGAGGAAAAACAAGTGGGAGAAATGTATATCTCGAAGAAGTTCGAGATGAGCAACAAATGGATGAGGTTAACACCTCATCGGAGGCGGCCCGACATGAAAATGCTCGGGAGGTGGTGCATTCAATTCACGTCCCCTCCCTCCGTCCCTTGGAGATACTCCATGCGAAGTCACTCAACCTAGTGAGGTAGAAACTTCTTCTGTTGTTCCCCGACGTAGGTCTAGTAGGACCATCATTCAGTCAAAGAGATATATTGATTTCCTTTTGGTAGAAAGTTCGAAATAACAATTTTAGAATCGGGAAGAGCCTACTAGCTACAAAGATGCTTTGGATAGTCAAGACTCCAGAAAGATGGCTTGAGGCCATGAAATACGAAATGGAATCCATGTACGAAAATCAAGTATGGGACTTGGTTGATTTGCACGATGGGGTAAAATCCATTGGATGCAAATGGATTTTCAAGTTGAAAACGGACAAGGATGGAAACATTAGTGTTTTCAAAGCAAGGTTGGTGGCGAAAGGTTTCAAACAAATTCATGGTATTGACTATGATGAAACCTTCTCACCGGTAGCCATCTTGAAGTCCATTAGGATAATCCTTGCGATTCTTTGCCTTTCATGACTATGAAATATGGCGAGATGGATGTCAAAACCGCTTTCTTAAATGGGTTCTTGAAAGAGGATGTGTACATGACACAACCTCAAGGTTTTGAAGATCTAGAAAATCCGGGGAGGGTATGCGAAGCTTAAGAAGTCCATTTATGGACTAAAGCAAGCATCAAGGAGTTGGAACCTCGAGATTTGATGAGGCGGTCAAGAAATTTGGCTTTCTCGGAAATAAAGAGGAATCTTGTGTATACAAGAAGTTAAGTGGGAGTAGTATTACTTTTACGGTCTTGTATGTGGATGACATACTTCTCATAAGAAATGATAAGACCATGCTTGAGTCGATCAAGGAATGACTTAAAAATTATTTCTCTATGAAAGACCTAGGAGGCGAGTACATATTGGGAATAAAGATCTATAGAGATAGATCGAAAAGGCTAATTGGGCTCGGTCGGGGAAACTTATATTGATAAGGTTCTTGCAAGGTTCAAGTGGAAAACTCCAAAAGAGGTTTCATTCCCATGCAACATGGCATTGCACTTGGCAAGACTCGGTGTCCTTCGAGTCCGATGAGGTCAAGCGTATGTATGAGTAATGTTCCCTATGCTTGCTTGTAGGATCCATTATGTATGCCATGATATGCACTCGGCCAGGATGTTGCATATGCTTTGAGTATATGCAGCGGATACCCGATCAAATCCAGGAGATGCGCCTGGATTGCGGCGAAAAACATCCTTAAGTACTTGCGAAGGACTATGGATAATTATTTGGTTTATGGTGGAGATGATGAGTTGGTTGTTCTTTGGATACACCGATGCAGCTTCCGAGTGACAAAGATGATTTTCGATCGCTAATCCGGTTTCATATTTTGTCTCGATGGAGGAGTTGTGGTGGAAGAGCTCTTAGCGAGTACCATCGCGGATTCTACAACGAGGGTGAGTATATTGCGGCGATTGATGCAGCAAAGGAAGCTGTTTGGATCAAAAAGTTCATTGGTGAGCTTAGTGTAGTTCCTAGCATTGAGAATGGCATTGAGTTGTATTGTGACAACAATGGTGCCATTGCTCAGTCTAAGGAACCCAGATCGCATCAAAGGTCTAAACATGTGCTCGGGGAAATTCCATCTCATTCGAGAAATCGTTGGTAGAGAGGATGTGAAAGTAAGCAAGGTTCATACTAAGGATAACGTAGCAGATCCTCTAACTAAACCGCTTGCTCAACCTAAGCATGAGTGTCATACTAAGTCTATGGGGCTTTAGCATATGGGAGAATGGCTTTAGGTTGTTTACTTCATGTTTACAATTGTAAAGACATTTATTATGTTTTGAATGTTTATCAATAAAAATTCTTTTCTTATTTAATTGTTTGGTTTAGTATAAAATAAAATGTCCAAATAATTTGTGTTTTCAATTAGGATTATCGAAAACGTTTTGATAATGGAATTCTATAAAGTGAACTGAAATCACAATTTATTTAAAGTCCCTAGTCTAAATCACTAAATTGGACATAAGTGATTTATTTAAAAGACTAGTATATATAATTAATTGATAGCGCAATTCCATGGGCTATGGAGACATAGAGATGTCTAATTGATTATATGGATGTGTAGTTGATACATTGAGACTTGACCTAATTAGATTCTAAAAGTAGAATCGAACTACTATATTTAGTGGATTCCGTAGACATGAGTATGTCTTAATAACCACAACATAATTAGTTTAACTTTGACACTGTTAAACGCCGCGTCGTAAAAGGAGGTTATAAAGGTAGTGATCAGGTGGGCTAAGAATTGAGTGGGAGTTATGGTCATACAAGAGTGGATAAGTCCTCCTATTAAATAGGAATGGTGTCCGGGCCTCTTGATGAGCGAAGCCGGAAAATTGCATGGCCATGCGGAATAGGATTAAAGAGTTAATCCTCATTTGAGCAGTTCGAACTCAGCGATCAAGGAACATAAATTTGAGAATAACATTGTGTTATCAAATTTGACATTAAGTGACTTAAGGAATTTAACATTGCGCTCTTGTCTTCGGACAAGTGGGAGATTGAAGGAATATGTCCTTAGACATCCCGGCAATTACTAAATATAAATAGGAATAATATTATGAAGATAATAAAGTTAATTATTTTAGTAATCTTATTTTCTTGCTAGAGAATAAATATGATTAATAGGACAATATTGATTGGGCCTATAACTAAAATATATTAATCCTATGAGGTCACACATTGTAGCCTGAAGTTGGACAAAGCAATCCAAATCCATTTAGGATTAGGGTTGGGCCGGTCTAAAGGGGAATAGGAGGAGAATTAGTTCTCCTAACTAACCTATGACTCTTCTATTATATATAGGATATAATATTAGAGTTTAGGTGATCAATTCATTAATCAGTTTCTTTTCACAAGAGAGAGAGAATTGAAACCCAAAATCTATTTCCTCTAACCGGCGCCTATACCACCAAAAAGCAAGGGATCTTTTCTCTTAGTTCTAGCGGACGTTGGTGTTCAGTCGGTGCTCGTGGGTGATTAGAGGATCAACACTTGGGGCTCTCGGATCTTCAAAGCTTGCATACAACATGGAAATCACGCTATAAAGGTTTGATATTTAATCCCTATTGAATGATTCATGTGCTTGATTATGTTTGTGATCCTATGATAGATGTTAGGAAATTGTTTCCTGAAATTCCGCTATTTGCATCTATATATTCCTACACAATGTGCTTGATCACTTCGATTCCAAAACTCTTCGTCCTTCTGACATCTCATATCCTTTGTGGAAGCGACTAGATGCAATTGTCAAACAATGGATCTATGGCCACTATTACTATATATCCTTCAGGCAATTCTTTCGAGAAAACTATTGCTCAAGAAATTTGGGATTGAGTCTAAGATATTTTTCTGGACAACAGCGATCATATCGGGATGTTTATCTTGAAAATCAACTCAACCCCATTCATCTAAGCAATTTTGCCGATGTGATTTATTATTTTCAACGTTGGTAAACCCGTATCAGATTCCAAGCTCGTCCTTTTTTTTTTTTGAGGGGAAGCTCGTCCTTCATCTTGTTGCATAAGGGAAAAATTGAGTTTTATGGAAAATAGGAGAGAAAAGAAACGCTACAGAAGCGTGTGACCTTATATTGTGTGATGCACTGAAGTAGTGAAGTACTTTTTTTTTTGAAGGCAAGTAGTGAAGTACTTATGTCCACCAATATGCCAATTTCACCCAATGCCCAAAACATAATAAATAAAGAGTGAAAAAGTTGATAATTGACAAGACTCAAGAGTCAAGACTCAAGACTCAAGAGTCAATAGAGAGAAAGTTGTTATGCCTATTATATTGTGCGACATTATCTTTTTGACAATTGACAATGAATTACCTAGTTCTATTCTACCCATTTGTTCAGTGCGTTGGTTTCTCCGATGAGGCCTGGCCATTGAATATATGAGACTGTGACACACTAACATCGAACTATAATTAAGTAAGCTTCTTTAATTTTGAATAATCTTTGTGTTCTTTTTCTCCAAAACAATTATCATTGTTTTAAAAAAAATTATGAATTGTGTTGAGACATGCGGAAAGTTTGATATTCATTAGTAATAGTGATACATAAGGGTATATTTGTAATATGATGTAAATCTTATTTTAATATAAATAGCATGCCAGGGCTACCTTGTAGGGTGAGCCGTCATATTATTTACACATTGTATCAAGAGCATAGGTTCTATCTCCTATTCTCTAAAAATCACGTTTTTCTTTTCACCCAAATCCCTAATCTTCGAAAACTCCCACCTTGTGTTTTCATCGGCAATGGATTTCCCCCTCTCACCTCTGTTTGGACCATCTCGCCTATCGGGCGCCTCGCCGCCGACATCCCCGGTGTCCGCCACCACCTCTTGTGTCAACACAACCCCGATCGTGCCGCACACAACGCCTATTTATTCGTCAGGCTTGTCTCTTGCCTCAACCCTACAACAACCTGCCACTCCCATCTCCTCGCTTCCACCCATCTCTCTGGCTGCTGCTGCCTCTGTGGCTGCTCGTTTTCAGCGCCCTTCACGTGGTCCCCCTCTGCCCCAATTTCCCGTCGTCTCTTCAATCCCCAGGCTGACTCTGCTTAGTTCAGCGACCCCACACCCGCATATGGTGGTCCGACTTCTGGCGGCACGGCCCGGGTTCTATGTCTCACTACTCCACGACACCACCGCGAGCGAGGACCTCCTCCCGGGTTTTCCTCATATGGTCCTTCTCTCTCTCAGGCTCGGTACTTCTGTCATCTTTTCTAACTCTAATGTGAAGAACATTATGACTACTGTACTTACTACTGTTGCAATTAGGAATTTAGAATTATTTCATGCCCCTAACATTAAGTCCTACGTCGACTACGGGAGTATGATAGAAAATAAAGTTTCGTTTCCTATTCGGACTAAACGGTTGATATATATATATATATATATATTAATATTTTTTTCTCAATTAGTTATTCATCAGTATTACAAAAAATTTGAATAAAATAGACATTTATCATTATTTTGAATTTTTTAAATATATATTTTTCTTAAATTAATGTTTCTTTGGTTTTTTTAGTTATTTTTTCATTATTATTCAAATATAGTATTGAGAGAGGGAATGTAAAGCAGAAGAAAGCTTGTGCTCAAATAAAGTAGAAGAATTTATGTATCAGGTTCAATCGTTGAATATTAATAATGTGAAATAGTTTGATTTATATAATAAAGATTACCGAATAATAATCAACATTTAGGTTTTAAAATATTATCAGTATAATTATTAAATTAATATGAAATTCAAGTTTTTATTTTTTCTTCGGATTGTGTCAATCAAGTTATATTGTCAATTTAATTCTTAATCAGAGTTTTTTACACATATGTAAGAAGAGGAAATTATTTTCCTTAATTTAATATTTAATTGAAATTTTCAAATTCAATTCCATTATTGTTAAGTTGTACAATATATATGGCAAGTAGGAAGAAGAAAAGATATAGCAATTTAAATTTATTAATGCCCTGTTTGGATTCGATCATTATTTGATTTGTAATTCTGTATTTGGCCCAATAGCCTGTTTGGGAATCCAAATCATTCGAATTTGGAATTCACCCAATTCGAGGAGCAAATAAAAGAAGCCCAAAAGTTGGAATTTCAAATCCATCATAAACTCCTGTCATTTGGAAATACTCATGGCTCACCCTTTCTCTCTCTTCTCTGTCCTTCATTTTCTCCTCCATTTTCATGGCATCTTGATCCTTCAAACAAGATGATATATCTTTCACCGATAATAGAGTTAATAGAGTTTGCCAAACACTAGATTTGGAATTGAAATTTTGGAATTTCAATTTCAAGATTTAAATTCCAATATTTGAAATGAAATATTAATTTAAGCATTACCTCAAAAGGTATATCAAACTTTTTGTAAAAGGTGCAGGGGCACAATCTTCTTCCTCTTCACTACACTTATATAATAGGGATATATACACACTAACAATAAGTGACAAAACACTATTAAAAATGTTACTAACTCTCAACTCTCCAATCTCCAATCTCCAATCTCCAATCTCCAATCTCCAATCACTTGCCAATACTATTAGTGACGATAAAATCCAACCCACCAATAAAAAAAACAACGATAAATAATGGATAATGTCTAAATAAAAAAAGAGAAAGAATAAAAAAACAGATATCACCAGATGAAATCCTGACCGTCCAAAATGGCGGGAAAACTATAAAAGAAAAGAAAAACCCGTTTAACCGTTTTCCTTCATTTTCTTCTATAGACTATAGACTATAGACTATAAATATATTGAAACCCAGAATTTATCAGCAATAAAATCCTAACAACTTCATCACATTCTTAATTTCTCTCTGCAAACAAAACCCAAATCTGAATATTTCTCTCTGATCTCTACAATGGCTCCAAAGAGGCGTAGATCCGAAGTTTCGACAAACGATCAAAGTAGCGATGAAGAACCCATTGTTATTACTCCTCTAACCACAAGAATTACTCGCAGTGCTTCTGCTGCTGCTGCTGCTGCAACCACAAGAATTACTCGCAGCGCTTCTAAATCTAAAGCTTCTGCTTCTACTTCTACTTATGGTGTTTCTTCATCATCATCCAAGAAGAGAAGAAGGATAACCAAAACGACACGTAAAGAAAGCAAAACGACACCTCCTGATGATGATGATGAAGGTGATGATGGTGATGATGAAAAAGAAGAAGAAGAAGAAGAAGACGATGAGGAGAGTTCTGGTAATGGTCATGATGCTCGTGATCATGATGATGATGATGGTGATGATGGTGATGATGAAAAAGAAGAAGGAGAAGAAGGAGAAGGAGATGAAGAAGAAGAAGAAGAACAACAACAACAACAACAAGAAGCAGAGAAGGATGAGAGATCTTGTGATGATGCTGCTATTGATGATGATGCTGATCATGATGCTGCTGTTGATGATGATCATAATGATGAAGACGATGACGTGGATCCTAATGTCATCGCTAAGAAGGCCGTCATTGTTCAATACTGGTAAATAACATTTTCTCTCTCCTCTTTCTATATTTTCTGGGTTTTTATTGCAAGAAATTTATTGGGTGATGTATGTTATGATTATTGTAATTATATATGGCATTTTTCGTCAATTATGATCTTTTGGATTTTTTTGCTTTATTGGTTTTATTGATTTTTTGTGCGTTTTATTGGGTTTTTGTGGGTTTTGTGGGTTCCTTTTTTGTAAGTGTGGGTTTTATGGGTTTCTATAAGATTATCTTAGGCTCAATTGTTCATAAGATTATTGTATGATTGTTTTCTATAACTATGCTAAATCCCGCCATTATTCGCATTTACATGTTATTATTAGTAGTATCGAAGTACTTTTTAGTTTCTTGGAGAAACTTTGTGTTATTTTGACTTTCCGAAATTATTGGTGCTTAAAATAGAAAAAATAAATGGGTGAATTCTGATAGTCAATGGGTGAATTTGTTCAGATTGTTAATTTTGTTGTTGAAAATTGGTTCATAGGAGTATTCTATATAGTATTAAGTTTTGCGCATTTTCAAGAAATTTGCTTGAGTTTACATTAGACTAGTATGATATTTGAGGACTTGTATTAGTATTTTAGTAAGTACTTTAGTCACTATTTTGCGTTAAACAGTGGTTGTTCTTGAGATTACGCGCGTTTTAGCAATCTCCCGCAACCTCAGGAGATAGTTTGTTTTTGAACAGAGATCTTAGAATGATATGTCATATGAAGGAGTGTTGTTTTGAGATGGTTTGTGTTGAAATAAATCAGATGGGATAATAAATCAGTTTTGAGCATTTTCAAGAAATTTGCTTGTTTTGATGTTAGTATGATGATCTGTTTCTTTTCTCATTTGACATGAAATTCAGATTTTTTTTCTGATTCTATCTATTCAAGCACAATCTCGAGATTAAACTGGCAATACAAATAAGCTATAGGATAAATCTTTTAATTGGCAATACAAACTGTAAAGATCTCATGTGACATGGCGAATGCAAGATTATTATTAAATCTTGGTATTGATTTATTTCTGGTTCCAGTACCCTTTACAGTCCAATCGAGGAGAAAGCTTTGGAAGTGATAATCAGTTTGAGGGCAGCTGATCCTGGTATTAAGGTGTTGATTAACTCTGTGAAGGTTAGTTAAGCAATATTTTACAATTTTCCAATGTTGTGCGCAAGTTCATATTTTTTGTGACATTCAATAGTTTCTTAGTGAAAATACTGATGAATGAATTTACAATGTGTTTCAGGCAAGAAAAAGATCTTTTATGATAAGGATTCAAGATGGGGAGATGTACATAAATCTTCGGGTATTAAACATTGAATTGATACATGTTCATTACTTAAAGAGGTTTTTTTTTTTTTCCTTGAACGTACATTCAATCAACTTCTGATCTGACATCTTTAATATTTGCAGAACCTGACGAGCCCATATGCGAAATTGAACAGACTTGAAACAGATAAAGTCGTTGCAGATCTCATCAGAATGGCTAATCAGAATTGATTTCACTCGCATCAGTTTGTGCTTCATAAGGAAGGGAACAGTCCAGATTGAAGATAATGCTTCAAAAAATTGGTGCAATGCTGAAGATATGCATTTTTAACTGTTGGTATTTGGATATATTTTGCTTAGAGTAAAAGTTAGACTACAGTAATATAGTATAGTAAACCATATTCTTCCAAATAATGATGTAACAAGGTACTACATCTTACTCCAAAACTGTACACAGGAGCTATAGTATAGGTAGCATTAGTGATAAGTGAAGTATTAGTCAGTGACCTCTCTAATCCGAGTTACGGCTTACAAACTTATATGTGACTTTGGAATCAATAATCATCACATTTCTGCTCTGCTAGGGAAATATACCATGGCCTCTCTACTTACCTTCTGATTTACATTTCAAGCTAGGTCAAATTTCAGTTATGCTGCATTTAAGACTTGTGATTTGTTTTTATTTTGTTTTTGTTTTCTACCTTGGATTATGTTTGTTGCAAGCTAGGTCTAATCATTTCAAGCTTCTGATTTACATTTCAAGCTAGGTCTAATCATATGACTAATGTATGTAAGCAAATTATAGAAAAGTGAGATAAGAGAAATAACTGCCATCACTAATAAGCAGTTGAGCAAAATGTTTGGAGAGAATTTCAGAACATTTGAACAGTTGAATTAACTGGTATTAGCAGTAATGAATTTACTTTTAATTTTATGAGGATCAAATTATGTTAAATTTAATAGTAATATTTATCTACCCATACATACTATTCTTTAAAAATGGAATAATAGTACTACATGTAAAGGGGTTATAAGGGTTATAAAATTGAAAATTTAATCACTTGTGAAGATATACACATTTTTTATGGATGAACGACTTGCATCACAATCAACGTGCAACATTCTTAATAATATGGTTTCCGCTTTCCTTTCAAAAAAAGTGCAATATTCTTACATACAAGTTCATATTATCATTCTTACCATTTACTATTGCTTGCCAAATTGAGCATATGGATAATGTAGAAAAGTTAGAAGTTTCACTGACTAAATTTAGAATGTTTCATATATCATTTATAAGATAGCCTAAAAACATGTTAATTTGAGACTAATTAGTATTTTCTACTATATACATTTAATATCACTTTTCTTGCGCTATGAAAATGGAACACCGTACCTAATTTTTTTTTTTTTGACAAGAAGAAAAAGGATTTCATTCATAAGGCGGATAGCCAAACGGCACTTACAATCAATTCCTGAAAAATCGAAAATTCCAACACAAGTATATAACACCTTAGAACTAGATACATCGCAGATTTGATTAAAAATAGCCTTAATTAATTACAAACTTCATCCGAAACAATACAATATGTGAGTTTGCTCTGATTCGGCTTAACTTCCACTGATGCATAGTCGTTTGGATGAAAATACTCCCGTGGTCTTCTAGATTCTTACAGAGAATAGAGATTGTTAAATATCCTCCTTCATTAGACGAACAAAAACAGAAATTGAACACCCTAAAATAAATACCATCTTAAGAATGGGATATACTTATTGCAAGCAATTAAAGGAGGTTTTGGGGCTTACCACTAGTACAAACCCAATAGAAGCCCCTACAATGATTTACAATTGAGGCCAAGAAGAAAAGAGATGAATGAGAAAGAGAAATAAGGGTAGAGAATGAAGGAAAAACCTTCAAAAAAGAATGAAAACCTAGCAATGGAGGTTAGGAAAAAATCCTCCCAAGGAGAAAGCCTAGAGAGAAAAACCCTCCCAAGGAGAAACCCTAGAGGGAACCAAGCACCGTACATAATTACTACCTCTAATCATTTGTGAAGATATACACATTTTTATGGATGAACGACTTGCATCACCATGTATCGTGCAAAATTATTACATACAAATTCATATTAGATATATCATTGTTATCATTTACTACTGCTTGCCAAATTGAGCATAGGGATAATGGGCATGTTTGGCAAAACTAGCGGTTCTAGTAGTTATTAGGTTTGTCTGATGGTGATTTGTTGGGGGTAATTGCTAATTTGTAACTAGAAGGTGTTAGCGATTAAAGTAGTTGTTTAATTAGAGCTTGTTAGGCAAAAGTAGTTGTTGAAATTGTAAAAGACAACAAATGACATTTATTCTAATATAAAATGAACTACAATAATTTCATATGTTCCTTTAATAGTTAAATTTAATATTTATTTTTTAAAAGAACTTACACAAAAAAGAGCTATACGACTTTTAAATTGCTCAAAGAAATGTATAAGTTTAAGATAATATTCAACCCTCAAAAGATTTATATTAACTATTTTAATTAAAATGCTTGTGGAATGAGGAGTATAAAATATTGTGAAATATTAGTTATATGTTATCTTTAAAATAAACATTTAAATCATATCCCTATTATTGTAAGGAAAAAGCAATGAATTACCATAAAATAAAGCAATTAATAAATAGAAAAAAGAAAAAGAAATTTAAAACATTGGTTAACAACCTTGTGTTATTATATATGTGTTTATTTCTTTAGGCCGCTACCGATAAATCTCAAACGTTACTTATAGTAATGTTCTACCACCGTTACCCATAATTTACTCCAACCATTACCCACTACTCCAACCACTACCTTACCAAACACTCATAATTTTCTTAAGTAGCACTTTGATCTTGTCTAACACTCAACTCGCCACCAAACGCTAGTCAAACAGGGCAATGTAGAAAAGTTCAAAGTTTCACCGACTAAATTTAGAATGTCATATAGTATCATTTATAAGATAGCTAAAATAGAAACATGTTAATTTGTGACTAATTAGTATTTTCTACTATGTACATTTAATATCACTTTTCTTGCGCTATGAACATGGAACACCTAATTACTAATACAACGAAAGCAATTTGAATCATTTTTCTTCCCGTGGTGACATGTTGTAATGAAAGTTCACATAAATTTGAAAAAAATTCCCCTCCTGCATGTGCTCTATGTATGTCGAGGCATTCATAATGGATCAAAAGAATTACTAGAAATTAAATGTAAACCCACATCATATCCTGCATCATGCATCCAAAGAATTCATATGAATATTAAAAACACAAAATCAATCTTATAAAACTTCAACTTCCAGAGTCATTATTGTATCAATAATGCTACTATTCCCATAAACACAGCAACAATAGCCCCACCAAGACTCAACCTTGCACCACCATTCTTCTTAGGTGGGGCCAACTTAGCATCAGGAGTCTCCTTGTCAGCCTCGTCCTCATCCGGGGAGGGGGCCGGGGTAGGGCCATCAGCCGGAGCGGGACCCTCACTTTCGGCCATCGGACTATCAGCCCCCATCGGACTATCAGCCGCCTCCTCATCATCGGCGGGGGCAGGAGCACTTGCCTTTGCCTGCTTCGGTGGCGGTGCCGCCACGGAAGTAGGAGGAGAGGCATTAGGGCTGCCAGATGGCGAAGATGAACCCCCCTGATCAAGGCCAGGAGTAACAATAGGTTTGCTGATTTGGATAACAGAAATATGGAAAGGTTGTGAAGAAACAACTTTCACCATCTTAGAGTCTTGTGGGGCCCCCTTGGCTGACGAGGCAAAGATGACGTTTCCATCTGAGTTGGTTATATTAAGAAGTCCTTGCTCACCGTTAGTTTTGCCAGTTTGTTGGAAGAGGTTGGTGGCCTTAACAGACTTGCCATTCAAGTTATCTAATTTTGTTGTATCATAATAGTCAAGGATGACGTGGGTGGCAAGTATGAAGCTAAGTTTGCTTTGTGGTACGCCTGTGATGGGGCCCACAGCCGAGTTATCGACGACGAGGACGGTGACGGTGCCTTGTTTGTTTATTGCGGCAGCCACACCAGATTGGGTGAGGAGGTTGTTGAAGGTGCTGAATTCAGAGTGTTGCTCTAGAAAATATGTGATGTTAAAAGCAGATATTGAGGTGGTTGTTGTAAAAAGGATTATATTGAATATAAGGATAATATTAAAGGTCTTGGGACCCATCTTTGAGAATTTACAAATTGAGTTTAATTGAATTCTCAAAGATGAATTAGAATGGAATAATAATCCTCCTGGGATTAAATAACCTTTTTTTCAATAAAATCTCTCAACTGATAAAACAAAAAGAAAGAAAGATCAATAATATGTCTATATATGAAAGTGATCAACTTCTTTGTTGATGATGATTGATGAGATGGCGTTATTGATTATATGCTAATTATAGTTAAGATAGCAGTCAATAATATTGATTGCATGGCTATAACGGTTTGTATCTCTACATTCAAGCTAAATAAGTGGTGGGAAATTTTCAAGCATATAATAATTACTAGCCTTACAGTTATTTGCTAATTATAGTTTTAACTTATCAAAATGTTGAAATAATATAGTACATCAACAAGACAATTAATACCTAGTATTTGTTATTCAAATGGGAGTAGAGACTCGGTAGAACACAATAGTTGGGACTCAAAACTAATGTTTTACTAGATAGCATGCCACTATCAATGCCATCTTGTCTTTCAATCTAAGAGCTGAGGGTAAACCAAGTTCTATCCAACATGAATCTATACAAAATTAAACTTAAAAGCTCAATATTAATGATTCCTACAATTTCCATATTAAGGAAGCAATAATTGACATATGATGTATCAAGATAGCATCTGGAGTTAACCATACAACAAGTACCTAGAGACTGGGATTTCTTATTGTTATCTAAGTCCTTAACGATAAAAAAAATCATACTTTAAGTCTTTAACTATAAGAAAACACAAACGTCAATTTTCTTAAAGAAACCTCATTTTCTTTTTAGTTTTATCCATTCTTCAATTTTTTTAAAATAGTTATCATATCCTTATTAGCCCAAAAATTCATTATTATATAAAAATTATAATTTATTTTTCAATCACTTTCTGCTCCTTAAAAAACCCAAAATAGGCACCATTAAAATTAAACATAGCCCTTTGTAAAACAAAAAGGAAAATATAATACGTTGTTTTTCTTTTTGGATCTTGAGGAGTTAGGACAATGATTCAAATTAAACATGATTCAATCTGATGAGTTGGATAATATCACCACTCAAGACTTTACCAACTACATTATCTAGTATCCACAATATATATTCTTGTCATTTAACGGCATAAGTAATAGAATTTTATATATAGAGATTGTACTTAATGGTTTAGATTAAAAACTTAGTGCATTAAGGTACAATATTAGGCTCATGTCCTCCAAGTAAATGAGAATGAACTATTATTATCAATTTATAAGGTTGTCGATTAAAATTGTACTAAGATGTTTCTTTTTTCTAAGCGATGTGTCACTTATATATAATTGATTGAAAATACACTCCAAAAAATATTTTTCCATTATTATTGTTTTGAAGCTTATGGGTTTATTATAAAATATATCAAGAGGAAAAGAAAATGATGAAAAGAGAATATTCGTGTTTTCTTATAGTTGAGGGCATAAAGTTTTTAATTATTATTTTTTATATTCTTAAGCACCTGATATAATTTTTATTAATTAGATCGTTATAAGTTACATTTTATTTGAGGTCATTAACGATAAGTTTTGGGTCTTTAACAATTAAAAAAAACCCAAACTTTAGGTCCTTATTGTATAGTTAACTCGGATGTTGAGCTCATTGAATTTCTAGTATAAATTATGGTAGTTTGGTACACATCCAACATCATACTTAAAATTTATCTAATTAAGGTATTCGTTTGTGTGGAAATGCGTGCTACCATGAGCTGTAATACTTGTAATTCCTAATGATTACTCCTAATTGAATGACGAATATGAAATTGTCAATGAAAATTATGAAATTATTATGAGGCTAAGAACTTGTTCATTTATGGAATTATGTTCTATTGAATATGATTTTAAGTTATTTTCATCTCCTCCATGTATTTTATTTCTTATTAGAGTCTAGTAATAGAGGAATAATGTTTCAAGTTGAAGGAAAGATCAATATAAGGAAGAGTATTCCTGTCAAAAAAAAAAAAAGGAAGAGTATGAGAAAAAGATTAGAAAATGTACACGTACATATTAATAAAACTAGCTTAAACACCAGTAAAAGGGTGAAGTACTCTTATCTCCTTTTTAAACACCGTTTCCAACCTACATAATACAAGTATAAAAAAATGGAAATTAAAAAGTATATATGTATATATTTCGTATCAAGTTTAATTTAATCTAAAACCAACGTAAGATGGACATGCATGCATGTAATACAAACATGACTCTTTTTTACCTAAATTACTGACCTTATAAGTTGGCAAAGGCCAAATCAAATGCCAAGATAGTGTATTTACTTAAAATCGTGTTTATTTAATCTCCAAAGGTCTGAAGTACTCCCAAATGTTTGAGGAGGCAACTTAATTTTAATATTTAAGATAATCTAAATAACTTGTCTTGTATCTATGACTCTTCCATGTTCATATAGCTATGAACTTGGGCTTCATTTGATAATACATTGCATATGATTCCTCTTTTGTTCAATTAGTAGCCAAACCTAGATGCTAGTGAGTAGTGACTATTAACTGATGCACCAGTATATGAGCCCGCAAGATGCGATCTTCTTTACTTTTTGGTAGATGATGCATGATGCCTAATTCTGTTCTCCCCCTTTTCAATAATTTACTCCCATTTGCGGCATTGTTTACTGATCAGGATGCTTGTTAACCCCATCCATATTCTCTTCTTCCTTTTACGGTGAAAAATGAAGGGGGGAAATGTAGCGCCCAAAAAGGTGGTCTGTGATTGTAATTCTACTAAAGGTATCTTTTTACAACATTTTTGGTTAAAATGTAAGCAACATTATTTTTAAATGGCAATATTTCTTCAAAATGGCCAAATTTTTATAAGGTAGTTTAACTTATGACAAAAATCCATACAAGAATGTTATATATTTAAAGAACGTATTTTTTGGGAAGTGAGAGATGTACACTCAGTGTACATGTACACCACTTTTATTAGTGATAAGTTTTCGTTAAATCAGGAAGGAAGCTTGAGAGGAAAATTAATTGTGATTTAATCCAAAATAAAAGTATCGGGAGTTTTCACAACGAGAGTGGTGTATATGTGCACTAATGTACATCTGACCT
The DNA here is from genome assembly GCA_947648045.1 of Beta corolliflora. NCBI lineage: Eukaryota > Viridiplantae > Streptophyta > Magnoliopsida > Caryophyllales > Amaranthaceae > Beta > Beta corolliflora. Next base: position 40,823 of record CANSZD010002361.1, read on the forward strand.
TTTCCGTATGCTTGATTGGAACTTTTGAACTCAATTTGACTTCTGAACTTGGCGGAATTTGAAAATTAAGTGGAGATCACGCCACTTATTCAGCTCTAAATATAAGTATTACGAGTTCAGTCAAGGTATCCGAATTTGACTTCGACTTGACTTGTTATCACCTCATTATCAAATAAACTTTTTTTCTAAAAACGCGCAGAATTCATTCCCTTAGTGGTGGAAAATGAAGTCATCAACCTTTGTTGAGCTGCCATATATATAAAGATGAAGACCACCATCATTCTTTAATTACTTTGAATTTTGGATTACGTTTATATTATTATAAGTTCTAAAATTCTTTTTAGCTTGCTACGATAGCTAAATAACCTCTAATATGCAACCCCTTTACGCCTTTACGGTGTTAAATATTCCCATGATCTTTATTAGGCAATAAATTAAATTGCCCGAGAGCATATATGTAATAAAGAACCAATTAGCTTATAGCTTTGCTTTGGACTTCCCTTAGCTTATTTTTATTCATTTTAAGAAATTGATTGTGGAGTATGTTTTTTAAGAATATATTCTTTTTGCTCACGGCACGCGTTGGTAAAGATAAAATCAATTTAGTTCCCTCCAGGTTTACTCCTTGGGAGAGTTTTTTCTCTCTAGGGTTTCTCTTTGGGAGGGTTTTTTCCTAACCTCCATCGCTACGCTTTTTCTGTTTCTTGAAGGTATTTCCTTCATTCTTTACCCTTCTTTCTCTTTCTCTTTCATCTCTTTTCTTCTTGGTCTCAATTGTAAATCTTTGTAGGGGCTTCCACTGGTGTTCGTACCGGTGGTAAGCCCCAAAAACTCCTTTAATTGCTTCCAATAAGTATATCCCATCCTTAAGATGGTCTTTATTTTAAGGTGTTCAATTTCTTTTTTTGTTCGTCTGATGAAAAAGGAAGATCTAACAATCTCTAATCTTTGTAAGAATTTAGAAGATCATGGAAGTATCTTCACCCAAACGACTATGCATCAGCGGAAATTAAGCCGAATCAGAGCTATTTTTTATTAAGGCTATTTTTAATCGAAACTGCGACGTATCTAGTTCTAAGGTGTTATATACTTGTGTGGGAATTTTCTATTTTTCAGGAATTGATTGTAAGTGTCGTTTGGCTATATCTTATGAATGAAATCCTTTTTCTTCTTGTAAAAAAAAAAAAAGGATAAAATCTATTTTTTAAAAAACTTTATTTAGAAGTTCATATTCTATCTAATGCAATATTAGTGGGGATGATAAACTTTAATGATATACTACTCAAAGCTATGATTCCCGAGGTTTTCCTTTTTTTTTCTTGTGCAACTTTTCAACAATGTTGTGCATTTTTGGCATTGATTGTGATGGGTATGTCACAAAAATAAGGCAATGGATTCTAAACAATAGTAGAATCTATCTAAAAGAGCTTACTACAAATTACTAAAAGTAGTTATACTGATGTGATTGTAGTTAAACTATCACATTCCCTCAATTATTAAATTATATACTCTAAAAAGCTAATTCGTATTCCCTCCATCTCAAAAAGAATTTTCCATTGCAACTTGACACTATTAATAAGTAAAAGTAATCTTCAAAATTCTTTCTAATATAGTATAAAAAAACAAAGTCATATGAGTTCTTATTTGATCCGTCTCAATTAATACATTGATAGTTATATAGTGTACCTACCTAAAAAAAATTAATGTAAGGAGAAAGCTGAGTATAGTATAAACAAAAATTGTATTGATTTTTTTTAGGTAGGTAAGTTGAAGTCCCTTGCAAGATAAGGGAAGGAGAAGGGGGAGAATTCGGAATCCCTCTTGAAAGCGGTGAAACTCGATCCCAAAACCTCTAGGTGTAGGGTATTTGTGTGGAGATGGTAGTAGGAAGGAGGACTTGTGACGACTCGCAACAGTTAGCCTGCAGGTGGGAAGACTCAAACCCGCAGGGAATGGCGCACCCAACCAGCAGGAGGGACTGCCAGCCCGTAGGATCGACGGTAATGCCAATAGCACGCACTAGGCTATCATCTAAATTGGCTTGATTTAGTTGGTTGGAGATTCACCATGTGACTTTAAGGTCATAAGGTCGAATCCTACTAACTATGGTGCTTGAGGATAAGGATCCTATATTTCCCCCTACTTCCTAATTAATTGCCCTACTAACCTACCCTCCTAATTAATTGCCCTATTTTCAAAACCCCTCCCATTAACCTATCCTCGTGAGTTTTGATCACTAACTCCTCAACTTTCCCTGATGCAAACATCTCCTTCCATTCATCATATCTGCAAAAAAAAAAAAATCGCTCCATTGTTCTTATTTTTTGTCTGCAATTTCTTCGATTATCGAGGTTTGAAGGTTCTAATCTTGGCGAAAGTTTGGGATTTTTACCCGAACGTTGCGGTATTTCACGCTACCCGGACTTGTTGGTTCGTAATTTCTTCGATTCAGGTATACATCTATTCTTTTTTGTTAATTATGGACTTCGTGGTGTTTTTTTTTACAAGTTTTGTATTTTTTTTTTGTTGGACGCGATTTCACGTTGGATGCTATATAGACTTCATGTTCTCTGTTTTAGTTCAAGAAATTAGGGTAATAGTGATTTAGCATGATGATTTTTCTCCTGATAATTAGATGTTGCTGCAATATTCAGAATATTAAGATTACAATTTTCTTAGATAACTTGTAATATTCATGAATTATGCTTGATTGTCTTCTGACAATAGTGTTATTGTTCTATTTGCAGTATGTGTAACAATGTTGATGAAATAGTGTTGAAATTTAATTATCTGGGTAAAACTGTTGATCTGATGATTGATGACATTGACAAAGTGACGTGGATTGACCTAATCAATGAATATGAGGATGAATTTAGGAAGAACAACTATGAGATGCTTGAATTTCCTACTTTCCACTACTGTTTTAAGCAAAAGGAAGTAACCATTCATAGTGACAGTGATTTGATGACTATGTTGCAAAGGTTTAGTAAGAGCAAAGTGGTGTACATACATGTTGGTTACTTGGATAAGTTAAGTGAATGTGTGAAAGCAGCTAGGAACTTGAAGTTTACTGTGGGTTTGGGAAAGGAGAGGAATGTTTTGTATGAAACAACTCAACGTAGGACTAGTAGGGGAGTGGAAACAGGCAGTGATGACCCTAACCTAGTTAGTTCCCCTGCTCCCAGAGATGACCATTTCCCTTCTCTAGACAATGATGTCATGGATATACTAAACCATGCCAATGTAGAGACTGCAATGGATATAGAGAATTATTTGGATGAACACCCTGAATTTAGGAAAGCTTTGAATAAGAAACCAAAAAGACCAAAGAAACTGGCACCTAGAACCAATAGAAAGAAACAGGTTGCCACTCCTGAAGTCACTGTGTTGTCTCAAATGGCCTCATTCTCAAATGCACCACTTGTCCTTCATGCTGACACCCCTACACAGTCTGCTAAGTCATCCACTCGCATCCGTATTCCTAAAAAAAATACCTAAGACAACAGTTTGCTAGGAAGGGACTTGTGATCCAACTCTGTTTCCCAACCCCTACAAAGGGGAAGAGGATTTGGGGGGTTTGGGGGATTTAGGGGATTTCACCATGGAGAGGGATGTTGGTGGCAAAACTAGGATGGGTGGAGAACACCCTCTAGATGTTCATGAAGATGGTAAGCATGACCCTTTGGATTCAGATGGGGAAGAGGAGGACTATGGTGATGATGTTGTTATTGAAATTTTTGATAGTTATGACCCATATGCTGATGAGTACTGGCAACATGATGTTGATAATGATGAGTCTTATTTGAAGAGAATCTACAAGAATGGATAGTACTACAAAGGTGAGGAAGAATGGGGAAGGATTGTGTTGAAACCTTGGATGTTGTTTAGTGACAAACAACATTTCAAAGGGGTGTTGAGGGACTATTGTATACAGTGTGGGTTTGGGATAGTGGTTGAGAGCAATAATTCACGGGTTAAGGTCCTAAGCTTGACCTTTCTAGTAAATATCCCGACAAAGATCGCAAGAGTTTGTCAAATGCATTGGTACACATTTCAAAGAAGATACCATATGCAACAAGTAAAGAGTGAACATGCACAAGGTATGGTGCAATTCTATGCAAAAATCGAGGAGGGGGATGCCTAAACGAAAGAACAAAAGGAAAATCAAGAAAGTAGGAAGAAGAAGAATCAAAAGAATACAAAAATAAAGGAAAACCCGGCAAACTCTCCTCCACAAACTCTTTTTGCTTAGCAATCTCAATCTTTTCCTCAAAATTTATCAAATGAGGCACTTGAAGATAAAGGGAGGAAGAAGACTTATCTAATGGAGGAGATTTGAGAAGTGAGAATGGATATGAGATGGGAGTGGAGGGAATAAGGTCAATCCTTCTTGCAAATAAAATATGAGGGGAAGGGATAGAAACAAGGCTTTCACTAACCACTTCACTCACATCATAAGACTTAAGAGGGGAGACTTCTTCCATCAAGGAGTTATCCTTAAGAACATCTTCAATACTCATCAAAACTTCAAAATCATCCTCAAGCTCTATGCTACTCTTTCCTAATTGATTTTCATTTTTAGCATCCCTTACATCAACATAATTAAACTCAAGAATGTCATCATTGCAACCTAATTTTTCCCTAAGCAATTTCAAATTTCCAATTGCAAAAGGGAATCATCAATAGGTGGGGGAGCAATTTGAGAATCAAATTGGGGAAGGGATTCACAATCAAACATATGAGATTCATCATTAGAGGCATAGGGTTGATCATGGGAATTCATGCAAGGGTTTGATAACAATTCATAAGATGGATGAACATCGGTAACATTAGAATATGCATCATCCAAATAAGGGTAAGATGGGGAAGAAATACAAGTCTGGGGTTCATAACTAGAGAAATTTTCAAGATTTTTGTTAGTATGCATTGACATTCCCCATTCATATGTATCTCTAGCCAACCACTCAAATAGACTCCAAGCCTCATCTAAAGATTGAGCATAGAAATCACCATTAGACATAGACTCTACCATCCTTCTAGTTTCTTCATTTAGACCCTTAAACATCACATCACAAAATTCCCATTTTTCAAAGCTATAGTCACAATCAAGAGAATCTCCAAGCCTCCAATAGTATCTCCAAAATACTTCATGTTCATATTGGGGAAGGGAAAAGATTGTCATTTTTCACTTTTTTTGCATAAATAAAAGAAAGGAAAGAGAAATAATTAAAGAAATATTCACAAAAAGCCTAGACTCATCTAATCAACACAAATCAATGTTAGCCAAAGTCCCCGGCAACGGCGCCATTTTGATAATAGAAATTTTGGTCGTTGGACAAAACCCCTAAATCAAACTACCTAACTAACCACTAACCTAAGTATAATGGCAAGTAAGGGTCATTCTTCCACAAGGACTAAGGGTAATCACCGAAAATATTAATTATAATAAGCTAGGCTAAGATATAGTTAAGATATTTGTCAATTATCAACTAAAAACTATTAAATAAAAGGAACTAGGGTAGGGGAATTTACCAATTATTTCAATCATGAAAACAATTAGGCAAATAAGGGGGTAGTATAAAGAGAATGAATCAAAGGGATAATCTAACAAATCCCTAATTACTCTTTCAAGCTAAAGAGGGTTACTCAAATTGGAGATTATGTCCTATTTTCATGCAACAAACCCCCAACTCAAGAGCATGAATAACAAGATGACTAAATATCTCTATTATATAAGCCAAGGGGGGAGCAATGGTGTCCCCCTAGGAATTCACTTAATTGCCCTCCACAACATAAGATATTACATTCCAAGCAATTAATCAAAACCAATTCCATACATAAACTTGCCAAAAAAAATCAATCAAATCTCTGTTAAACCCAATCAGCTCATATAATGCTCAATCACATAAACTTGCCAATAAAAAAGATTTATAATCAAGAACTTACCACACATTAATACCACATACAATAACAAAAAAAAAATACACGACATTCTCATTACAGAGACAACTCAAATTCAAACTCAAATAAATTTTTCCATAACACAAACTCAATTACAAACACAAACTTCAAACCAAAAACAAAAATTCAGTTCGTTTCATAGATTGGAGCTTCACAGCATTTTTAAATACGACATTCTCAAATTTGCGGATACTTTACTGTTAATTAGGTAAACAGTTCGTCATTGAAAATAAAAGTATGTGTAATGTTCTATGTTCAGTATATCTTAAGAATAAGTACTATTTTCGAGTAAATTTAAACTCAAATTACAGTTTATCTTACGAATATGTGCTCTGTTAGAATTTTTTAAAATTAAACTCAAATTACAGTTTATTTATAATTTCATTCAAATAGTTGAAATTCAAATTAAAATTACATCAGAAATGGTCGGAAAAAAAAATTGAGACAAATACTTCAACACGAATTTCAGCCCATCAACTCGATATTTCTACCCATATATTAAAATCAAAAATTTGTGCCCATAATCGAATTTCATCCCATCAACTCGATATTCAAAAATACCTTGTCGACGGCACGAAGAGCAGACCCGTCATGATCGCCAAAGCTAGCTCGAATGATGATGAGATCATAATAGAAGGTCTTAGGAGAGTGAACTTGGCGACTCAGGAGCTGAACTCGGCGAGAACTCACTGAGAAACTCAGTGCTCTCTTCGAAGTCCACAGAAGTGGAGATTGAGATTGAGAGGTTTTGCTAAGAATACGGAGAAATCGAGTGTGTGGTTAAATTTGAGGGAAATTAAGGAATATGATGAAAAGGAGAGAAAAAGTGAGGACTGCATTGTTTCAATTAAATAGAGAGGGAAAAAGAATTGCGTGAAATTGAGAGAGATAAGTTTGGGAATTGGGGGAGTAGCTAAGAATTGAAGAGAGAGAAAAGAGAATGCATTATTTCTGTCTCTTTTTATCATGGTTCATGGGGTTGTTTAGAACTTTGACAAAAAAAATTAGTTAGAGATGCAATTTTATTACTTATACTTATTTATTGATGTGTTTTTAAATACTATTGTAAGTCTTTTAATATTTCTTATTCACAAAATGGAGGTGAATTTAGATACAAACTTTAGTTTTTTGGTTTTTTTACTATTGAGTAATAGTTATTGCCAAAATGTCGCCGCATGCATAGCGTGCATAAAAAGCTAGTATCCCTTAACTAAAACCCCTATTTTCATGCAAGTTTAGTTAAGTGAACAAATAGGGAGTCAACTCTTCAATTTCATCTTTCAATCCTTCATTGAAGTGACTAATAATTAAGTTTCCATGGAGGCCAATCACAAAAACCAACAATAAAATCCCTATTACTCATTTGTTTTCATTTTCCAAAATAACCTCAAATATGACCCAAAGGCTCATGATATCATTAATGGCTTCATCCCCTCCCAAGCAAAATAACTACTCACAAATCATAATACTTTATTAAATGAACTACATAACAAACTAAAAATATGAAATCAAACACTAATCTAGGATGAACAAGTAAATAGAGTGAAAATGACATGAAAATAAATAGATAAAGCAACAAAACATGAGAGAGAGTAAGAAATTCTCATTAAAGTTGCAAGGAGTCTCCAAATCTTCAAGTTTCCTTCGTAGATTCTTCAAAATCCAAGCTTTCAACAAGTTTCTCTCACTTCTCTCTCTAGAAGATGAGAGTTTCTCTCTCTAAAAAACCCTAACTAAAAACTCTAACTAAGATTATGGAGGCTAGCTCTCCTCTCTCCCTTTTAAAAGTTAGGGATCTGTCCTTTTAAAAGATTTAAACATTACATCATTAAACGGGTCGAAAAACAGGGATTTTCGCACAGGTCAAGTGGCGCGGACGCTCCATATAGTTTGGAGTTGGCTCTCCATACAAATTTCACGCAGGCAGAAGGTTAATGGGCCTCTGGCGCGGGTGCGCCAGACAATACGGAGCGGGCGCTCCGTTCTGGCAGACACACCCGACTTCAAACAACCATATCTTTTTCATCTTTCATCGGAATTGGGCTTGTGACCACTCGTTGGAAAGATATCGAGCCAAACTTTCATCTAACTTAAATCACTAAAAAATATTTTGTGTGCTGAAAGTTATGACCGTTTGAATATAAACCTTATGCACAAATCCTTCCAAAAGCTCTTATTTTGGCAAAATTGCTCAACTGTACGCTTGTTGTGTGGTATGAAGACCTCTAAGGTTGATCCTACAACATCAAACACAAATAAGCATAACCAAACCATATATAAATAGCTAAAATAACTAATATTCACAAATAAGCTACAAATAAGTCAATTACTCTAAATTAAGCAAAATAAGCTAGAAAGTGATAAATGAAGAGAAAAAATGAATGTAAACATGAGGAAAATAAGGTATTTGAGTGATATTTATATCACTCATCAGCCCTTAAATGAGGCATGATCTAAGGGTTGGTATTTCTTCTCAGTTCTCATGTAAAACACCCTTCTCACTTGAACTTAATTATATATATATATATATATATATATATATATATATATATATATATATATATATATATATATATATATATATATATATATATATATATATATATATATACACGCACATCATGTTCTTCCTTCAAATGTATGTAATAGTCTAATAATTATAGTATTAGATTAGAAGTTGACAACCAATATACTATTATTAATTAATCAAGTGAAAAAATGATTTAACTTTCTATTTTGATCAATTTCAATACCAAAATTGTTATGAAGTCACTCAGATTTTTTCGATTCTACCTTGATGGAACAAAAGTTTTTGGGAGGCTCTACCTGAGTAGAATCTAAAATTTTGGAAGAATCTCATTGAAATTGAAATTTACAACTAAAACATTAACTTTTTCCTTTTTGTAATATTTGCTTTTGAAAATGCAAATTTGAAAATATTCTATTGCATCTGTTCAAGTTTTTGTGGTTGTCAACATCTAATTTTATAATAATTAAGTGAAATTAAAATTCTATATATACTATATTGATATTTAATTTTTGATAATAAAATTTTTAGAAAAAAAGTACTATAGGCATATTAATGTTGAGGTGTAGGAGTAAGAATTTAAAGGGAATTTTATTGAGAAAAAGTGAATACGTATGATTTTTTTTTTTTTGGCAACGGAGTGAATACTTATGATATAGCCGGCGTCATAGTTCATACAATACCTATTGTGGATAATTCTTTTACTGGTAGGGAAAAAAGGGATATATCGTTGATGGCAAATGGCAAATGGCAAATGGCAAATGGCAATAGTTTTGACTGGACAAGAGACTTTACCCAATGGCAAAAGAAATTTCCTTGGAAGTAGGACCCAACAAGGAGGCCATGTGAGATTCATGTGGTCGAAATGCTCATTTATGTGACATGCTCACATAAGCTAGCATGATGTTGGAAACTTCATTAAGGTGCTTGCAAAAGCTTAAAAATAATATTTATTCAAGTATGCATGTGTAGGAAGACGATTCATTATATATTTTTTTTGTTGAAAAGATGATTTATCATTTTATGTAAGGATTTAATGATTGATAAATGATAACACATTATTTGCTAATGATTTAACCTTGATATATCGAATAATCTAGCTAACATATTTATCAATAGTGAAACTCTGACTTATCATGTTTCTATCTAGAAATTAGTTTGGCCCACATGTCCACGAAAATGACATTTACAATTTGAATTAAGATGATTGATTTATTAAACGTATTGGGTCAGACTCGGCTGGTCGTAACTTATGGTTAGACGAATATACACCGATTTCTGATAAAAAAAACATTGAATATCTCATTTGAAATTTTGATTAATTGATATGAAACTTTGATTATCTGATAAAAAAATATTGAATATTTGATTTGAAACTTTGATTAGCTGATATGAAACTTTAATTATCTGATTAATATCACTACTAGAAAATAGGGCTATAGCAACGCTCTTTTATGCAACAGTTTTACTGGCATTGCTATATCATAGCTATTGCAACAATTAAACAATTATCAATTTGAGTAGACTTTGACTTTGGAAAAACGTTGCTATAGAAAAACTATTGCAACAGTTATATATTATGACTATTTTATTGCAACAGTTTTTAGTTTTTAAATATTTTGATGAGATATTGCAACGGTTTTTTTTGTCAAGCATATAAAACAAGTTAAAAAGAAATAGGGTTATTAAAAAAATTCAATAGAGCGCTTTTTTTTTTTTTTGTTTTCCTTTCCCACTTTTTTTCACGATTTTGTTCACCCAAAACCCTTTCATGAGACACTTTCTTCCTGCCTCTGCATTCTGGTTCTCTTTTGTGCTCCTCGTTGTTGTATTTGATCTTTCATCATCGCTTCTTGAAGTAGCAGGTGTTTGTAGATTGACGATTCTAACTTGGCTATTGAGGCTCTAAATTGGAGATACAAAAATTGGTGAAATCCAGTTATGAATTGCTGAGAAGAACAATGTGAGTTGGTATGTATCTTTTCAAATTTGGTCTTAAATTTCACAATTTTGCTGTTTAAGTTATTAACCGATTATAATTGAATTCTTTTGTGTGGTTTTGAGGGCTAAATTAGGGTTCTTAATTAGGGAATTCGGTTAATTGGGGAATTTAGTTGACTGGGGAATTTGATTAATTTTTATTCATGCGTGTATTTGTTGATTCCAATGGCACTACAAGAATTATTAATAACGAGGGCAATCAAATAGGGCAACATAACATTTGTCTTATTTTAAAAGATCAAATAAGACAATTATATATTGCCATCCTAAATTAATAGAAAATAAGCCCTCTTTAATAGCAATAAAGTCTAAAGAGGGCAAAAAACTTAAGATTGCCTTCTTTGTGAGGCCAGGGAGATCAAAGAGGGTGAAATTGTTTTAAGTTGTCCTCTTTGGTGTTTTTTAAGAAAGTGAGAATAGATTAAATGAACCCTCTTGTGAAATTTCTGCAAATATTACTCCCTCCTTTTTACGTTCTCACTCCTCACTGTTGCTTTATCTTCTTTGGTTGTCACTCGGTAATACCGATCCTCTCTCTCTTCTCATCTTATTGATACATTCCTTCTTTCTCTCCTCCATAAAATCTTGAATTTCGAAACCCTAGCAAAGAGAAGAGCTTCGATTTTTGCTACAATGGCGGCAACTGAGGAACCAGTTGCTGAACCGACGGAGCAAGAGGTTGCTTCTGCTCCGACGACGGAGGATTTTCTGGCGGAAGAGAATTGCCAGAGGAAATGCGAAGAAATCTTTGACGAAGAAGTGGAATTCTACTCGTCCTCCTTACTTTGAGGTAAGAGAGAGATTAAATGTTGTTTAATGTTTGAATTATGCGTTGTTTTTTTTTGTATTTTTGATTGATTGATCGATTGATATGCTCGTGATTGTTTATGTAATTTCCGCCGTGTTTGAATTATGCATTGAGGTAAGAGAGAGAGAGATTAACTCGATCAACTTTTTGCTGTTTATTTCCGATCTGCTCGTGATTGTTTGTGTAAATTCAAGCTCAAAAGTCGCCATTGCTTTTGTTTGTAGAAAAGGAAAAAAAAAAAGAAAAGAGGAAATGGTAAGTATAATATTTTTCAGTGGAGTTGGAATTGATGATTTTATTTGTGTGTTTGTTTGATTTTCAATTTGAGTTTGCTGAATTACGAGTTAAATTTTGTTTTAGAGATTCATCATACCATCTAAGGATGTAGAACTGGAATTATATCTACTGCTCTGATGGGTGTCTTGTGAGTTGTGTGATTTAAAGCAAGGTGGTTTTCTTCTTCTATATCTCATATTAATGAGTTTTTCTTTTATTGGAGTGACTCATAGTTTGTTGTTGGCTTGCTGCTTCTTGAAAATCTCTGCACCATGGTTATTAGAATTAGATGTCCAGTAAAAAACTCTATATTAGTAAAGTCATACTAGTGTCACATGATTAACCTATTTTCTTTGGATGGCTATGAAGAATTTTAGTTCTAATGCTTTATGTGAGTAAATAAGGCAATTGTAAGAGGAAAGATTAAGATTATCAGAGTGAACCTGTAGACTGTAGTGTTATTCTGGTATCCTTATCTGTCACATCTTGTAAGGTGTCAAGTAAGGTTGTTCTGGGTGATTTATGGAAGTTGATTGGCTTTACTTTGTGGTGGTTGTTTTTTATCCCCGGTATGTTTTCAGTGATGCTGTTTGAGAAAGCTCTAGCTACATTATGTTTAATGAAATGTGAATGACTACCATGGGTTCTATTGGTAAATCATAATGTACCAAATTATAATGTAAATCATTATGTTTGCTATCAGGGATGTTGCAAGGTTTTTACTCAGTTGGATTAATGGCTGGTAATTTATCTCTTATTTATTAATATTTACATGCTATTTTTAGTATGATTTTGATCATCTATCAAATAAAAGACAACCAACAATTTAGTTAAGAAATTGATTACATGCCATTTTAGAAAGCCCTGCACAACTTTACCAGAAAACTTGCTTATGATTGAGAATGTTTCTTGAGATTTGAATCTTATAGGCTACATCTTGACTTCTTTGAGATGATATTTTGTAACTAACGGTGTCATCATCACTCATCAGTTTGGTTTTAGCTTATTGTACCTGGGTTGAACAGAAGAGGGACAAATTATCGTCAAATGATTTAGATGAACTTCTTTGAAAGGTCTAAACAGTTTTCTCATTTATGCACCGCAAAATGGCAGGTACTTACCAGTTCTATTATCACTTTATCTTTGTCTACTTTACCCTACCAAAGTAGATTGTCTGGGTTATGATTAATCATGGACTACTTGTGTGTGAGTGATATGTTTAGTGTAGAATCCTTCATTTTTGCTAAGTAAAAAAAAAAACTCTCCCTGTGTGCTCAAAAGTGGCCATATGCCCCCAGCCCTGCGAATGGTATTTGATCTGCTAAACTATATATTTTACTAGATACTTTCTATATATTTTTTATTAAAATGTTCCAAGGCTTGTGATTGTTGTAGACCTTATGAGATGCTCATGCATTATCGTTCATTTTACACTTCTTAGGTTTCACTCGTAGATTTACACTTCCAAGGCTTATGGTTGCAGGATAATTCCTTACATTCCCCACTTTACAATTGTGAAAAGATGCAGTACATTCTTGGTTTGAGGACATATGGGTAATGAGCAATTGAGATAATTTCTTATTATGAAAGCCTAATATGAAGTATATGTTACTTGGTATAGATGAATAAAATTACATGCAAATATCAATGCGATGATTTTCGTGTTCACATTGATCTTCAACTGTAGAGATTGCATATTGTGTATGCTTCAGGTTACCTGTACTAGCAAGTGCTGCAGGTGCTTTGACAACCTCATAGTGTCCACCTTTTTTTTGTATCTGTTGATGGTTTTAATAATCCTCGGCCAACAGGGAAAACATCTGCCTCGCCTGCACCGATGTCTGTATCTTTATTCTAAATTGTGTTGTTTATTTATGCAGCTATTATAATGTGCTATGGTTCTTTGGGGATAGGTCCTGAACATAACACGAATTTAGGTAAGTGAAGATATCTGCACAAGTTTATGTTTATCAGGTAGTATTTTTTTTAGGACATTCTTCCAGATCTTTTAATACTACCAATTTCATTTTGTCGAAACAAGATGAGGTGTTAAGGTCCATTTATAATCTAGTTGATTTCGGTTGGACCCTTCAAATTATGTGTGATAGTGAAACGTTTACGAAAGGGGGCACAGGGCATAGTGACATACTTGTATTGCTGCCATTGAAGCATCGACCTCTGCAAAGACACCAAACCAGGTGATCCCAAGCTACACAAAGTCGTGGAAGATAACTAAGAGGTAATTCTTTTTTTTTCCTTCTTCATATATTTTACTTATTCAGTATCTCACTTTATATTTGGATACAACTTATTATGACGAGGATCGGGATTATCGAGTGACATCGTTTACTAGGTAAGTTTTCAAATATGTAGTGAATTTTATTTGTAATCTACTATAGTTTTTTAAGTATGTAATGATTGTCACATAATGTTCTATTTTTGTTTTGGGTTGAGAAGGTGGATCAATATATGAGTAAGGGGTTATATATAGAAATTTAACGGTGATACTAATGAGTAATTTTTGAAACGTGTAGAATTAAAAAGAATGCTTCAAAGAAATCACCAGTTGAAATTACCAGTAAGTGGCAGGGGAAATAGAGAATTTTGTCATTATTAGCAATATTAATTAGTAGGAGAAACAGTTGCATAAATCCTCCAAGCAAGTAAAGTCACAAGAGAAATTATGGGAAACTTTTGATTCAATTGCTGGTTCACTTAGACCTGAAACTCTTGATTCAATTGCTTGAGTTGTTTGTGGATTGTGCTGGAGTTGTTTGTAGCTGTTTGATTCTAGTTAGCAGATTCTGATATGCTAGTAGCTGTTCTGTTTCCGCAAGGATGGCTTCTCGTTGTTGTTGTGTTCTTCTGTCCGTTTGTGTTGTGTGGTTTTCAATTGTTGTTTTTTTGGATAGATCATATTATTTCATATTAATTACATGCAATAATTTTCCTATTATATTGACTATTATTTTTTTTTGTTTTACAGGATGGTAGATAGAAGGAGATTGGTAGATAAAAGGATGGCAAGAAGGGCATAGATTGAAGTTCTTTTGAACTGATTTGGGACAAATAAATTAAATACTAGATAGGTTCTAGATTGCTTGAACTACTAGTTCTTTTCATAGATTCAATAGTTTTCTAAATTGATGTATTTATATTGTAAAAATGGTTTTGTTATTAGAATGATTGTTATGGATATTTTATTTTAATACTAAGTAAAACTTAATTTGAAATAAGTATTTTCTTTTTTGTAGTAGTTGGATATTTTGATATGATAGTCATTTTAATGAGCTACTAAATAAACACGTATGAAACGGTTGCTATGAGATCACATTAAAGTGTGTTGTATCAAGAAACGTTGCTATACTCACATAAAAATGTCGCAATAGTGTAGCAAGAAACGTTGCTATAGACTCATGTAAAAGTGTCGCAATAGCTTTATCAAGAAATGTTGCCATAGACTACAAAAGTGTTGCAATATTAGAGCAATAAACGTTGTCATAAGCTGTTGATAGTGTTGCTATAGATAATAAAAATGTTAGCCTAGATAGTAAAAATGTTGCTTGAAATCCAAAATAATTGTTACAAAAACTTATTAACCGTCGCCTTAGATATAATAAAACTTGTTGGCAAAAGTTAAAAAATCGTTGCCTAAGAAAAGCGTTGCTAATGATAAACTATGACAACAGTTTTATAAAGTTGTTGCCTAAGGCATCATAACTGTTGCCATAGAGTTATAGCAGCGCCACCTATTGGCAACACCATATAAACTATTGCTATAGGTCTATGGCAACATTTAATGGATCTTTACCAACACATTTAGGCCGTTGCTATAGCCTTATTTTGTAGTAGTGATAAAGTTTGAATATCTGACCTACACAATTGATCATCTGACATAATTTTTTATTTTTTATTTTTTGATAGGAAGAAAAAGGATTTCATTCATAAGGGATAGCCAAACAGCATTTACAATCAATTTCTGAAAAATCGAAAATTCCAAAACAAGTACATAACACCTTTGAACTAGATACATAGCAGATTCGATAAAAAATAGCATTAATAAAAAACTTTATCCGAAGCAATACAATCTGTGAGTTTGCTCTGATTCGGCTTAACTTCCTCTGTTGCATAGTCGTTTGGGTGAACATAATTCCGTGATCTTCTAGATTCTTACACATAATAGAGATTGTTAGATCTTCATCCTTCATCAGACGAACAAAAAAAGAAATTGAACACACCAGAATAAATACCATCTTAAGGATGAGATATACTTATTAGAAGCAAGTAAAAGAGTTTTTGGGGCTTACCATATGTAATAACACCAGTGGATGCCTCTATAAAGATTCACAATTGAGGCCAAGAAGAAAAGAGATGAAAGAGAAAGAGAAAGAGATAGAAGGGTAAAGAATGAAGGAAAAACCTTCAAAAAAGCAGAAGAAACCTAGCGATGGAGGCTAGGAAAAAACCTCCCAAGGAGAAACCCTAGAGAGAACGAAAAAACCCTCCCAAGGGGAAACTCTTGAAGGGACTTCGACTGATGTTACATAATTTTTTATTATCCGACCTACACAATTTAATATACGGTTCTTTCACCAAGTACCCCCGAGTTTTCAGAAAATTCACCATGTACCCTCGCACTTTTCAAAATTCACTAGGTACCCCCGAGTTTCATGGTAATACATCAGAATGCCCTAAATGACTAACGGCGTAAAATTCTGTTAGTCATTAATCCTGAATTTTTTTTAAACCCTAATTAACCCCTCTATCTCCTTAACCCTTAACCCCCTAACATATTGGTACTCGTTTTGATGGGTTCTCGAAATTCGTACCCTTTAGGGGTCGTCGCTAGTGTCTGTTTTTTCGAAAAAAGTCGTTTTGGCGGAGAAACCGGCCGTGTAAAATCGGCTCGAGAAGCGTGCCCAGAATACCGTCGTATTGGTACTCGTTTTGATGGCCTTCTCAAAATTTGTGCCCATTTAAGGATCGTCGTTGCCGTCAGTTTTTTCAAAAAAAAGTCGATTTGGCGGTGAAATAGGCCGTTTAAGATCGCCTCGAGAAGCGTGCCCAGAATACCATCGTATTGGTACTTGTTATGATGGGCTTCTAGAAATTCGTGCCCCTTAAGCATCGCCGGTGCCGTCCGTTTTTTTTAAAAAAAAAAGTCGTTTTGGCAATGAAATCGGTCGTTTAAGATCGTCTCGGGAAGCATGCCCAGAAACCGTCGTATTGGTACTCGTTTTGATTGGTTTCTCGAAATTCGTGCCTTTAAAGGTCGTCGGTGGCATCCGTTTTTTCAAAAAAAGTCGTTTTGGCGATGAAATCTGCCATTTAAGATTGACTCGGGAAGCGTGCCCAGAAACCGTCGTATTGGTACTTGTTTGATGGGCTTCTCGAAATTCGTGTCCTTTAATTAAAGGTCGTCGATGGCATCCATTTTTTCAAAAAAAAGTCGTTTTGGCGGTGAAATCGACCGTTTACGATCATCTCGTGAAGCGTGTCTAGAATATCGTCTTATTGGTACTCGTTTTGATGGGCTCCTCAAAATTCGTGGTCCTTAAGGGTCGTCGGTGGCATTTGTTTTTTTCAAAAAAAGTTGTTTTGGCGGTGAAATATAGAGTTTCATTTAGGGTTTAGGGTTTAAGTTTTTGGAGGTGGGTTTAGGGGTTAGGTAGAGAGAGAGGGGTTAATTAGGGTTCAAAAAATTAGAGTTAATGACTAACAGAGTTAACCGCCGTTAGTCATTAAGGGTATTTTGATGTATTATCATGAAACGCAGGGGTACCTGGTGAATTTTCTAAAAATTCGGGGGTACTTGGTGAAAAAACCGTTGAATATATGATATAAGATATTGAATGTTTAATATAAGCTATTCTACATATAATATCAGCTATTCATTGAAAATATAAAAAATCAAATAAAAAACCAAACCAAAGCTGCTTAGAGGGAGAAAAGAGGGAGAAAATTTGTGGTAAATGAGAGATTATCACCAGAATTGTGCGAAAATCTGAAGAAAATTGCGGAAGAAAACACGAATAAAACTGGTAGCAATGGCGGCATAACGAATAATCCAAACAATTTTCTGAAAGCTTTTCGCAAGGATTTGAGATTCCTTCGACCAAAAAACACAAGAAATATCACCAAAAAATATCGTAAGAAAAATCCAGAAACTTCATTAAATCTTCACAATCAGAAATTGAAGAAGAAAACCACCAACAAATTGTTTTCTTCACGGCAGGCGCCAGCATCAGGTGAGGGAGGGAGGACACTGAGAGAGAGGACAACAACAATGAGTGTGCTCGCAAAAAGGGGAAAAAGCCAGGGCAGGTCATGTGTGGTGGTGCAGCAGGGAAGGGTAGCAGCGTTTGGGATAGGGTTTGACCGGACTCCGGTGGCGGGAAGGCGAGAGAGAGAGAGAGAGAGAGCACGAGGGTGTGTAAGAGAGATGAGAGTGTTAGAAGAGACGGGTGGTCTCACGAAAGCATTGGATCAGACGGTTTGACCTAATACTTTCACTTGATTTATATATTAAACTAAAGAAGTTTTTAGGTGATCATATTCATCAAATTAATAATGTACACAAATTCTTGCGTGTAACTGCTGCGCCATATGGTATTACAACCCACAAACCACTGCTTCTTTTGTGAAAAAATTCAATAACATGGAAAAAAAATGAAAAAATGACAAAATGACATCAGATTCACGTCATTGTTTATATAGTTCACGTCATTTTTGTTGGAGTCAGTATCATTATGTATCATTAAGTATGTGTTTGGTTTTGTTACACAATAAGTTATGGCGTAATATGTTACACCAAGACGCACGATAATTTTATAATTTTATATATTCACCGGGGGTCCTCTAATAAAAAGTTGTACAACATATGTTGGATGGACAAAACTCGTATAATCTAGAAAAACAAGGTTCTTCTACCAACTTCAATTATATTTGTTGTTATGTTTGTTTGTATAGAGAGTCACATAACACATTTATTAATTATAATATAGATCTAGGACTATAATTTAAAATTATTGAACATGATAATTATTATAATATGGATCTAGGACTATAATTTAAAATCATCGAACATGATAATTATTATTTTCAACATTCACATGCTTTTCATCTCTCTTTATGTTTTTTTTTTTTTTGAAGGGAAATCTCTCTTTATGTTCTTTCTGAACATTCAAGTAAAAACCTGAGCCATGGCCCATGACATGAGCAAGACACCCATAACCAAAATATGGCCTATCTTTTTTAATGCTTTGTAAAAGCCCAGGCCAAACCCTTCCAAATAGTGCTCATATTAGTACATTTTGAAGTTTTTATGATATCAATTGAAAAAAAAAAAACTAAACTGTATAGTAAAAGTCCAATTATTATGGACTAGTAAATAAATGCCTATAAATCCTCAACCTATCAGGTGGTATAATTTCTAGTAACTAGACTAATATGTAGAACAAAAATCTGCTTTATGATCAAATTCATGGTGAGGAGTGAGGACTGAGGACAATGATGTAAGTCATATGACCTTTCTCAAAGCTGTAACTCAAACTTCCACATTAACTTTTTCATGTAGGGCCGTCAAATGATAGGCACTAAATTTATCTCTTTTTTTTGTCAATAACATGTCAAAACTTTGCGAAATGGACACGATCAAATTATTAATTTGATATGACCCAATCACTTACTAACCATGGTCATTAGCTATTGTCCTCTGCGCATTATTCACTAAGTACTTGTTCAATTAATATAAAAGGCAAGGGAATCAATCAAAAATTCATAAAAGTTGAAAATTGTAAAGTTACTTGGGTGATAATAACATGAAAAATTTGCACTTTTTAGAAAATCTTACTTTACAATTAGGAAAAATTATTTACCTACACCTAAATACCTCGAACTTTTTTTATAATCATCCAAATGCAACTGTACATTTCCTCAGGAACGGCTCAGAAGGTCATATACAACTTATAAATAAAAGTAGGGTCTTTATTAATAAATTAAAGTAAAATTATATAAAAAAACTAATTCAATATTAGAAATGAAAATAAAAAATGCATTAACATCATAATTCTATAATAAAAAATATTTAAAGGAGTACTACACCAACAACGAAAAATTTGGTATACTAAGACCTAAGTCAATTGCTACTCATATCAAAAGTAGTATTTGGGGCCATAATTTCCGGAGGCCTTGTACGGTCGCCTATGCTACACATACTCAACACCCTCCCCCCATGTACTAGAAAATACAATTATACGTAAAGGCAATTCAACAAAATAAGTTTTTCTTTTGTTTAACCAAACAACCACTAATACTTGAAACAATTCAAATATAATGAAATCGTGTTTTATAAACACATTAATTAAGCCAAAATACACAAACTACTCCGATTTTGTGGACCAATATATATATATATATATATATATATATATATATATATATATATATATATATATATATATATATATATATATATATATATATATATATATATATATTGAAAATGTTCACAATCTCTCATCCACCCTATCACATGGCATTCCGTGACCAAGGTGGGCACTACCTTTTTTTCTCCATTGAATCAATTTCCCTTTTGCTTTCTAGTGTTGTGGGCTAGAAATCTTTTTCCTTTTCTTGGTTCCCCATATTCTTTTAATAACTCAACATAACCATCAAAATTCTTACCTAAATGATACCCATAACCCACGTGTGCCCTAAATTACACCCACAAGGCATCTTCTTGTACCCTCAT
The DNA here is from genome assembly GCA_947648045.1 of Beta corolliflora. NCBI lineage: Eukaryota > Viridiplantae > Streptophyta > Magnoliopsida > Caryophyllales > Amaranthaceae > Beta > Beta corolliflora. Next base: position 61,148 of record CANSZD010002361.1, read on the forward strand.
CAAAAATTTAAAATGACCTATGGGTCCTTCAATAACTAGATGCTTATGTCATAGCCTATGGAAAAAAGAGAATTTTCCCCTTGTTTTACCTTCCACTCCATCCCCCCGTATATATATACACCCTCCTTCCATCTACCACATTCACTTAACCATCAACCTCTAATCCTTTGCTTATATATAAATCTCCAAGATTCAAATACAAAATAAATCAAACATCCTCTTGTTCTCAATCAAGTAATCAAGAAAAAAATCAAATTATTAACAAACTAATGTCAGGAGTTTGGGTTTTCAACAATAATGGTGTGATTCGTTTGGTGGAGAATCCTCAAGCCGAGCACGGTGGAAGTGATCAAGCAAGAACAAGGAGGAAGGTGCTTGTGCACCTTCCTACCAGAAAGGTGATTTCATCATACCAAATGCTTGAAGAAGTTCTTAAAGATTTAGGGTGGGAACATTATTTCGGTGGTGATCCTGATCTTTACCAATTCCACAAGAGATCCTCAATTGATTTAATTTCACTTCCTAGGGAATTCTCCAAGTTTAGCTCGGTCTACATGTATGACATTGTTGTTAAGAACCCTAATGTCTTCCAGGTTCGCGACATGTAGATCCTATCTACATGATTATAAACTAACACCAAGTCAAAACTACCCAGTTATATATTTACATCTATTAGCTAGCTAGGGTTTGTGCTTGCTTGTAAGTATATTTGTATGGCTTGTTTAATTTAATGCTTCTTTTGTTTCCTTTTCTGTTAAAGAGTCTTAATTAAGCTAAGGATCAATATGCAACACTACCAACGGAGTTGGTTTCATGTCATCTAATATTTCGTATTAGAAGAAGCTGAAACTGATGTAGAGGTAAAGCTCACATCACCTTGATTATATTTATGTACATCGAAAAATTTTGAGGTAAGGTAAGACCACATCGTATTGTATTCATATCCAAAAATATATATTTCTCGAAATAAGTGAAACACTTTCAAAAGCTCCGTAAATGGAGAAGTGTTTTTATTTTGAACAAGAATATATTTGTGCTTATCGGATGTAAGATCCTTGTGGATATGAAATCTTTTTTCTTCTAATATGCTTCTCAAATAATGCTATAGTATGGAGTAGTAAAGTACTAGATAAAGTTGCAAGTCTTAATTTATTATCTCTTCCACTTATTGTTAAAATTAAAGAAATTGAAACTTTATGTCCATAAATAAATCTTGTTAGACCTCGTAAGATCACGTACATATATAACCCACCCCTTGCAGTGGCGGAGTCAGAATTTTAATCTTTGGGTTTTGAGGTTAATAAATTATGTTCAATGATTATTCATTAAAAAATAGTAAACTAAACATATAAAAAGCTCAATAGTACTAGTCTATATATAATGAACTACAGATGGGCTTTTCCAAGATTATACAGTAAATTTAGTTAGATGCCATTCAGATATTTACTTCGAAGCTAATATTTGGTTCTCCAAAGGATGCCATGAACTAAGTGAGAGTTGTGTGTTCAGGGAAGCAGTTGCTCCACGGAAGAAAGAAGCCGAAGTCGAAGCCGAATCCAAATCCTCTTTAACAATCCTCCTGTGTAAAAATTATGTGTCTGTTTACCTTCTTTACTTACTAAGTAACTAGAGAGTTTGAGGTCTTCGATCTGAATTGTGTGTCTGACCATGGCCCGCAGTCAGTTAGATTGCTTGATAAGTGACAAGAAGTATGCAGAGAGGGTGAGGGACCTAGCTAGTTAAGTTTTCTCTAGAATGGTTAGATAGAATTTGATTTACAGCAAAGACACACTGAGACACTGACACACATTTCATGGTGGGTATTGCCAGCAAACAAGATAAAGGAAATGGGATGGGGCCATGAAAGTGGATTTACCTAGTTATACGTTCTCCCTCTTCCGTGTTTGCTAACAAATAATTTATCGTGGATTGGGGCCATGAAAGTGGAATTACCTAGTTATACGTTCTCCCTCGTCCGTGTGTGCTAACAAATAATTTGTCGTGGAGCCTTTTCTTTTACGACACATGACTCTTACAATTATTACCTTGTAGCACGAAAATGATTGGTGTTTTTGAAACGGAAACGTTTCCAAAATAGGAAAACCTAAAGTCCCAACCATTGTACAAAAACCACTAGGGTTTCGGAAACGAGAAAACTTTATATCTCAAAGGTTTTCGTGGTTGGTAGTCACAGTTACAACCTTGTCTCTTACTCCCTCCGTTTCAAATTATAAGGCATGTAAACAAGTTTTACGCATATTAAAAATTTAGTTAGTTTTAGTTAGATTTGCATAGGTAATAAGAATTGACATTAAATATTGTATTGATAATAGAAAATAACCTATAATCATATCTTGATAGTATAAAGCTGCATTTTATTTTAATTGGTAATGTAAAATGCCTTATATTTTGAAACAAAAACTTTTAGCTAAAATGCCTTATAATTTGAAACAGAGGGAGTAATTAGATGCCATCACCATGTGGTGCATGTAAATTTAATGCATCCCTTACTTAACCTTGTAGTTGCGTGTATCACATCGATTACATTCCGTGCTCAACTGTTCATGTTGGAGATCAGTGCAACATTTGAATTCTTCTGCTTTTGCTTTACGTCCTAGATCTCTAAGTTTAATTAATGTTCCCCAAACATAGTAGCAGCTGCCTGCTGAGGTAAGATTCATCCATTTTTTAGAATTTGTTATCTATATACATGATCATTTGAAAATATAAGCAGGATTGCAGGAGTATCTGTCACTTGCATAATACTCCCTCCGTTATTTCAATATACAATTCTTGTTTTATTTTTTATAATCAAACTTTAAAATCTTTGACCAAATATTCTCATTGATATATACAAAAAAAACTCATGTATAATCTTGTTAGATTCGTCTCAATGTATAGTTGTATAATATCAACTGTTTATAATTATTATTAATACATAACATAACTAAAGATATTGATGGTCAAAGATACATGTTAGAGACCGTGTAAAAAGAAACAAGAATTATATTTTAAGACAGATTGAGTATCATATTTGATAATGCCCATTCTTCTGGCTGAAAATCACAGTTTAATATATAACTACATGCACAATCTAGAGCACAGTTTTAGAAAAAAAAAACATTGAAGGGACATTGTATATATTGTTTTATTAAGATGGTGTAACGGTGTTAGTGATGAATATTGGAGTTTATAGTAGAAACTCTAAGTTTGCTTCAAAAGAACATGAATAGTCTCTTTTATCTTTTGTCCCACATTGAAAGAATAGAAGGGAAGAGTAAGGTTTATATCCATTACTCTTCCTCTACCCTTTGAGTTGAGTAGCAATGAGGCTTTTAGTGGGTATGTGGTGATGTGTGGTTGCCACACGCGCGCCGCCATCGCGCGCCCGGACCTTGGGCCTATTACCAATCCCTTTGTCTCTTATATGTCTAAGTTAGATCCGTTTGATGGGAAAAATTATAAGATGTGGTCTAATAAGATGGAATTTTTCTTGGGTCAAATTGGAGTTGATTATTGTTTGTCTACCGTTCTTTGCTCCCGAGAATTTCGTTAGGGATTTTGTGAAAGATAATAAGACTTGTCGTGGGATGTTACTGCATTATATGACTTCTGCCCTTTACATGATTTATAGTAAGTCGAAAAATGCTAAGGATATTTGGCATGCTTTGAATGCTAAGTATGGTACTGATGATTTTGGGACTAAGAAATATGCTTGTAGTCGTTGGTTGAAGTTTTCTATGTCTGATTATAAACCTGTGCTAGATCAAGTTCATGAGTATGAACATTTGTGTGCTGATATTGTGGCTGAGGGTATGGCCATTCCTGATCTGTTCCAAGCCAACTGTTTACTTGAGAAATTACCTCCTTCCTGGGAAAATTTTGTTCATTCCTTGAAACACAGGCAGAAAGACTTTACCCTTCAAGAATTAGTTTCCCACATTAAGATTGAGGAGCAGAACCGTATTCAAATCAAAGGGAAATCAGTTGATCATTCTTCTTCTAATCTTGTGGAAAATAAAGTTGCTGCAGGTAAAGGACCAAAAGGTAAGGGTCCAAATCAGTTTTATGGTACAAGGCAGAACTATAACAACTTCAAGGAAAAAGGCCAGTTTAAGGGAAGTTGCTTTGTTTGTGGTAAATATGGGCATGCTGCCAAGGATTGTCGTCAAAGAAATAAAGCTCCAAACAAAGCAAAAGACAACAAAGCTCAAGCCAACCTTGCTGAAGATGAAATCATTGTTGCTGTGGTGTCTGAGGTCAATCTGGTAAGCAATGTTTCTGAATGGATCGCGGACACTGGTGCAACCCGTCACATCTGCGCCAACAAGGAGATGTTCCAGGACTACAACAAAGTTTCAGAGGCAAAATGCGTCATCATGGGCAACTCAAGCACTGTGAGTGTTCTATGCAAAGGAAAGGTTTTCCTGAAATTAACTTCCGGGAAAACCATTGCTTTGAGAATGTTTTGCATGTCCCCGACATCCGCGAAACCTCATTTACGGTTCTCTTTTAAACAATGTTGGAATTAAGTTAGCTTTTGAATCGATAAACTTGTATTAACCAGAAATGGTGTTTTTGTGGGTAAAGGCATTTTGAAATGTTGGACTTTTTGTTTTGGATGTTGTTATTGATAATAAGAACTCTACTGCTTCCGTTTATATTTATGAGTCCGTTTCTTTATGGCATTCTAGACTAGGTCATGTGAATGTTGCATCTGTTAAAAGGCTAAAACAACTTAGTCTTATTCCTGACTTTAGCAATACATCTTTTGAGAAATGTGAAGTATTGTAGAAGCTAAGCATCCTAAGAAATCATTCAACAAAAATGTACTCCGTTCCTCTACTTTATTAGAGTTAGTTCGTAGTGACTTAGGTGACTTTAAGAATTCCATGAGTAGGGGAGGAAAGAAGTATTATATTACATTTGTTGATGACTTCTCATGTTATACTAAGGTTTATTTATTGAGTTCTAAGGATAAAGCTGAAGAAAATTTTTTAATTTATAAAGCCGAAGTTGATAACCAATTTGACCTTAAGATTAAGAGGGTGAGATCAGATAGGGGTGGAGAATATGATGGAGTTTCCCTTAAGAAATTTTGTGAATCCAATGGGATTATTCATGAGGTTACAGCTCCCTATACACCCGAATAAAATGGAATAGCTGAGCGGAAAAATAGGACTCTTAAGGATATGATGAATGCAATGCTTATTAGTTCAGGTATGCCTACTAACATGTGGGGTGAGGCTATTCTTTCTGCTTGCTATGTTCTTAGCCGAGTTCCCCATAAGAAGTTAGATAAGACTCCCTATGAATTGTGGAAAGGCTACAAGCCTAATTTGGATTACCTCAAAGTGTGGGGGTGTTTGGGTAAGATAGGACTTCCTGACTTTCAAAGGAGTAAGATTGGACCTAAGACCTGTAGATGGTATCTTTATTAGTTATGCTTCTAAATGGTCTTGCATATAGACTCATTCTTAAGGATGCTTCTGGTTTTGGTCCTATTAGAGAGTCAAGGGATGTTGAATTCTTTGAGCATGTTTTTCCTATGAAAGTCAGTGTACCATCATGCTTGTCTGCTACATCTTCTTCTACTTTGCATCATGACATTGCATCATCTAGTGAGACTTTAGAACCTATAAGGAGTAAGAGAGCTAGAATTGAGTCTAGTTTCGGACCTGATTTTATTACTACCTTTTTAGCTGAGAATGAGTGTTTAGATGAGCAAGATGTTAATGCATTTGTATTGGAAGAGAACCCGAGAACCTATGCTGAGGCCATGAGATCTGTAGACTCAAGTTTTTGGTTAGAGGTTATTAACAGTGAAATAGAGTCTATTATGAGTAATAACACTTGGATTTTGTCAGACCTTCCTAGAGGTTGTAAAGCCCTAAGTAGTAGGTGGATCTTTACAAAGAAATGCAAGCCTGATGGGTCTTTAGACAAGTATAAGGCTAGACTTGTAGTTGGAGGGCATCGCCAAAAACACGGTTTAGACTTCTTTGATACCTATTCTCCGGTGACCAAGGTAGCCACCATTAGAGCATTAATAGCACTTGCATCTATTCATGATTTGATTGTGCATCAAATGGATGTGAAAGCTGCATTTTTTTTATGGTGAGTTAAATGAGGAGATCTATATGAAGCAACCTGAAGGATGTGAGGTTCCTGGTCAAGAGGACAAGGTATGCAAGCTTATTAGATCTTTGTATGGTTTAAAACAAGCACCAAAACAATGGTATGATAAATTTCATCAAACTATTACTTCAAATGGTTTTTTGGTCAATGATTCTGATGCTTGTGTTTATTCCAAAATTGATGAGCTTGGTTGTTTTTTCATATGTCTATATGTGGATGATATGTTAATCTTTGGGACCAATATAGACGTAGTAAATGCAACTAAGAGTTTCCTAAATTCTTGTTTTGAGATGAACTATTTAGGAGAGGCTGATGTTATTCTTGGAATAAAGATTATTAGAACGTCATATGGGATATCTTTAAATCAATCTCATTATGTTGAGAAAATATATATTAAAGAAGTTTGATCAATTTGATTGCATTCCTGTGAAAACCCCATATAATTCTAGTATTCATTTGAAAAAGAATAAGGGTGATAGTATATCCCAAGAACAATATGCAAAAATAATTGGTAGTGTAATGTTCTTGATGAATTATACAAGACCTAATATAGCTTATGCTGTTAGTAGATTGAGCATGTATACTCACAATCCTAATCGAGAGCAATGGGTTGCCTTGATTAGATTGTTGAAGTATCTAAAAGACACTATCAATTGGGGTCTGCATTATCAAAGGACAACTTGTGTCCTTGAAGGATTTTGCCAATTGGGTGTCGGATAATGATGAAATTTAATCTACTAGCGGTTATGTTTTTAGTCTTGCTGGTGGAGCTATATCATGGAAATCATCAAAGCAAACATGTATTGCCAAATCTACAATGGAATATGAGTTTATTGCTTTAGAATTGGCAGGTCAAGAAGCTGAGTGGATAAGGAGTTTGCTTGCTGATATTCCATTGTGGGGGGAAGCCAGCTCCATCAGTTTCTATGCAGTGTGATTCGCAAGCAGCAATTGGGGTAGCGAATAATTAAGCCTATAATGGAAAGAGAAGGCATATTCGCTTAAGGCATGCCATAGTTAGAAATTTAATTAGAAATAATGTGTTGTCACTCGAGTATGTAAAGTCAGAGAGGAATATTGCTGATCCTCTCACCAAAGGCCTTTGTAGAAAAATGGTGCTGGAGTCAGCACAAGGAATGGGTTTAAAGCTTATTGTGGAGTGAATTATGATGGATACCCTTCTTAGGAATTCCTAAGTTCAAAGGTTCAAACGAAATCACAAAAGAACTCGAGTTGTTGATACTACTACCATTCCTATTAATAAAAGTGATGTAGTATTTTGTTTCATTATACTGTTATATGTGTAAGGTTGAGCTTATAGCTCTTAATAAGTTCATAGCCTTACTTAAGGTGGTTTGTGACAGTACAAACTTGATGAACTTACCTATGTGAATGTGGAGGTTACGCCCAATCCCCTATGAGAGTCAAAAGGCTTAGGCTCTCTAGAGCATTCATGAGAATCTAGGTTAATTGTGGGGCACCGATATTATAATTGCGAGAACGTGTCTTGATTTGAAAATGGTTGAGTGCGCATCTATGGTTTGCTAACCTCGTGAAATGTTTAAAGAGAGATTTACCTATTACGACAGTAAGACATATTTGTATGCACTAAGTGTCAATTCAAGTCCATAAGACATTGATACTTCAAAACCTAGTATCTATTGCCCAGATCATCTTTTTCAGCCCCGTTTCTTTCTGTTTTCTTCTTTTGAATCATGTGGGGGATTGTTGGAGTTTATAGTAGAAACTCTAAGTTTGCTTCAAAAGAACATGAAGAGTCTCTTTTATCTTTTGTCCCACATTGAAAAAATAGAAGGGAAGAGTACGGTTTATAACCATTACTCTTCCTCTACCCTTTGAGTTGAGTAGCAATGAGGCTTTTAGTGGGTATGTGGTGATGTGTGGTTGCCACACGCGTGCCGCCGCCGCCCGTCCGGACCGGGCCAGGGCCATGGGCCTTGGGCCTTGGGGATTTACTTTTTCCCCATAATATCTCTTCTTAACATTTCCTAAGTTCTCTCCTGATTTACTGCCATTAACTGTCCGTTTTCTCCACGATTTCAGCCATATTCTGATCTCGTTTGGTTTTCCTCTCCCTGTATATACTTCTGTTCTGGGATTCTTTGAGGACACAGAACAACACACAACATTACATCTTCGTCTCCTTTTGTTTCTCCTCCATTTTTCTGGAAAATATTCAAGATCGTTCTCAATCTGCTTTTCTGTCAACACCGGAAACGCAGAAACCGTGTATCCCTGGAGGTTGATTGCTGTGAGTCCGTGTGTTGTTGCGGGGCAAATTCAACTTTAAGGCAGTGATCTTCTCACGCCACGGTTGTCAGATAAGTTTATTTTAGTTACTACCAGTTCACGTTCCTACAATGATAAGTGATAGTTATAAATTATTTTTGTAGAAGAGAGAAATTAAAAGAGGACCACTATTTTTTCTGAGGGGATACCGAGGTAATATCCACTAGTAGAATAATTGGATATTGCTGCGGTTATTAAGTGGACTATTGATGTGTTTTTCACACCGCCACAGATCAAGGCGCAGCAATACGTTTATTTATTGTTGCGGTTCCATACTGCAGCAATAAGTCAACCAATTGCTGCGGTTTCTCGAAAAAACCGCAGCAATAGGTTGCACATAGAAAGCTAAAATGGGTCAACCTATTAATGCGGTTGTAGCCCAAAACGGCAGCAATAGGTGCATGTAAAAATATTTTTTTTAACTTTTAACTGAATTTGGCAAGTTTAAGCCAACCCAAATAACTAATACATTATAACATCACAATTTTTAATGAGAAACCAGCTCTAAAGAAGGATAGAATATGAAAATTGATCATTAGGGTGTTTCACAAAATGATCAATTTTCAGATCCTTATGATTAAAAATTGGGCCTTTAGGGCCAACCACTACTTCTGCTCCATGATTTTGTATTAAACTTTACTAGTTCTCAATTTTAATATATTGCTCCTATTAACCAAAAAAAAGAATAGAATCACCACAAAAAGTTTATACAAAATAAAAAGAAGAACAATCATCCAACGTTAACAAAATAAATTTATAGATAATACAATATCCAAATACAATACCTAATCTGAAAAAATCTTCTAAAACCAATTAAAAATAATCCAAATGTTGCGGGTCCGCCACCGGAAACTCGCCGGAAATATCATCATCGCACAAGCATAGATCTGAAAATGAGAAAACAAAATTTTAGATGTGAACTGAGAAAACAAATTTCAATTCTACCATCAAATTACCAAACAAATTTTATATGTGGGTTGTTTATGTATGACATTCAGTTAGCAATATAGTTGGAAGATGAACTCAAATACTTACCATGCAAATAAAATACATGAAACCACGGTTCAGATTTACCATCGAAATTCAACTCTTACACACAGATGAACTCAAAGAAGTGCAACAAAATCGCCAGACCAAGAAACCATCAGCATCGAACAAGATCCATGACTTATCGGCCGTGTTATTCGTCATTGAAGGAGGAGAGAGAGTGGACGAACAAATCCAAGAAATTAGTCCCATTTATTTCATATTTCAAATCCCTAATCCAAACCCCCGAAAAAAAGAATCAGGTTTGTGACGGCGAGCACGAGCGACGGCGATAGCCCGATGCAACGGCTATGAGGATGCGTTCTCGTCAATGCCTTAATCCTTGTGACATGAGACTTTCTCTCTCCTTGCGATTTTGTGATGAACGACGGGCTGCTTGCGGTCGAGGATAGGCGACGAACACTGGGTTTTGTGCGGTTGAGGCCAGGCGGCGAACAATGGGCTTCGTGCGGTCGAGGCTGTTGATTGGCGACGAGGAACGAAACCAAAAGGCGAGACTGGTGAGGATGAGAGAGGAGAGAGAGGATAAGAGAAGATGAGAGAGGGGAGAGAGAGTATGAGAGAATATGAGAGAGGGGAAAGACGTTGAGCGGATGAGAGAGAGTATGAAAGATGGGAGAGAATCCCAGGGGACGAGAGAGAGGCATGAGTGACACAAGGGATGCGTGAGTAGTATAAATGTTGAGCAAAACCCTAATTATTTTAATAATATTATTGCGGTTCCTTCGAAACCGCAACAATAGATTATCTATTGTTGTGGATTCTCTAGGAACCGCAGCAGTAGGTTTTTTTTTCACGTTTTTTATAAATTCTCTTACCGTCTATTATTGCGTATGGGTAAAACCGCATCAATTTGACCGCATCAATTTGACCGCATCAATATACAATTATTCTACTAGTCATATTTATATACATGAGACATGTTGGATATTTGTCTTATAATATGAGATAAATAGATAAATAGATAGATAGAAATTGTAAGATTATCTTTGTTTCTTTTCTTTCATTTCCTGATTCTAGATTGCGACATTTATTATATCCTAAAGTAGGAAAAAGCATTCCCTTAAACACCCTCCCTATCTTCCTCCTTCATGCAATTATGACCATTGTCTAGAGGAAGTGGAGAGGATTCCCTATACAGAGAGTTCGCATTATCGTAATATAGAAGAGAGAATTGACTGGGGACCGGACGTGTGTAATGTGAATTAGTTGGGACGTATATAATTGAAAATGGGAAAACGCGTTTTTGGAACGGAAATGGCATATATCTTCGGCCAAAAATGAGAAGTAGGGATGTTAGTGGGTAAATGGACCCTACCCGGATCCGTGGATCCAGATCCGTTTTTAGCGGATCTGGATCCTTAAATTTTGGACCCTACGGATCCGGGTAGGATCTGGATCCTAGTTTTTTAAAATGGGTCTGGACCGGGTCCTAAATTATTACCTAGACTCAGATCTGTTTACCCGTTTTTTAAAAGTTATTTTAAAATATATAATTAAAAGGGTAAAATTTAATGTTAAACACTTAATGTTATTTATGCTTAGATATGTTATATAAAGGTTAAATGCTTGTTTACTTCAACATCGACAAATGAAGATGCTAAATGGCCTTGTTTTGTTCTTTAAAATCTTTAATTATTGTGAAAATTGGGGTCGTTTGAAGAAAATAGGTTATGATCCGTTTTGGACCCGGATCCGTAGGAATCATTGAGATCTGGATCTTAATTTTTATTACCCAGCGATCCGGGTCGGATCTGGATCCATGCTTGAAAAACGGATCTAAATCTGGATCATAGAGGATCCGGTCCAGATCCTGCCTGTTGACATCCCTAGTAAGAAGGTCAGAGTCGCAACATGATATAGTAGAGTCACACCATATAATAACTCTAATATAATATGTGAGACTCTAATTCATAATTTACCTAACCCTAATTTTTTGTTATTATTTTAGCCTCACCTAAATGTTAGAGTCACTCTAAAATTATATTAGAGTCACACCATGACTATAATATATGGTTTGTGCTACTAATTTATAAACTACATTAACTTATAAAATTCTTATATTGTCTCGGTGAGTAGGACACTATAAAAATATTACCCTCACACCATGAATATAATTAATACTCCTAGTTTACATGCCCCTATAACCTTCACATACTCACCCAATTACACATTTCACTTGAACTAACCCAGACACAGAGTTTAATATCTACTTCCTCCGATCCATTTTTTCGAGTTCTATTCATTTTTCGTTTTTATCCATTATTCTAAGTTCTACCATATTCTACTTTATTCATTTTTATTGACAACATATATACAATTATATTTAATCATCCTTGATCCACACAATCTCTTTTCCACATTTTCGATCTCCCTTAAAATATAATAATTCAGACGCACTCTTTCTTCTCTCAAGTGTTCCCTCCCATGCACTTTCCTTGGTCTCTAGATCTACCGTAAGCAGGTAGATCACAGAATAACAGAGGCAGTAAATAACTAATTCAAATTCTTAACAAAATTAGTATTTCTCATATAATTTAACAATTATTTAAGATTAATTTTTAATTTAAAGAAGATGAATAGTTTTATAAGATTTTATTCTCTTTCACAAATAATACTAGTATACTGTCTACGATGACAGACATTCCCATCAATTGTACTTCGACATAGAGGTGTGATAAAACGCTCATTGTGAGCGGTTTATCTTCCCACTCACAACCAATCATTAATTAAAAAAGTTGGTGTGACACCTTTGTCAGAAAAAAATGAACCCATGTTTGTGTATTTGAAACCCTGGTTATTGTTAAACCAACCCCTGTTTATGTGTTTGAAACCCATGTTTTTGTTAACTCAACCCATGTTTGTGAAAAAGTAAACATGTGATATCTGACATAAAGCATGTGATATCTGACATAAAGCAAAAAGTTGCATTGATTTGCGTGTCCCATTCAGCTTTTCCCCCCCCAAAAAGTACATTTGATTATTGATACGAACCCATGTTTGTGTATTTAAAACCCTGATTATTGTAAAACCAACCCATGTTTGTGTGTTTAAACTCATGTTTGTGTTAACTCAACCCCTGTTTGTGTATCCCTTTTTCCCTTTTCCCCTTTTACCCCTGTGAGTGGGTAGTGATAACCGCTCACAATGAGCGTTTTATCACCCCTCCTTCGACATAGGTCCTTTTCTGTGTGTGCCTATCGAAGATGAATTATGTTGGCACTAGTATGAATGGTGCCTTTCAACTGACCAATTCAAGATGATTAAAGGCGGAAACTCATCTTCATAGATTTATGTTAATATATTTATTTAAATCCTAAATGGCGAGAAGAATAAAAAGGTGACAAGGCGAATGCCACACCAATTCTTAAATTGGAATAAAAAACCTAATTCTAACTTATGTGGCTGTGTGAATCCACCTGTATAACAGTAAAAGTGGGCCAATTTCATATCATTTGTATATTTTGTAAATGACATTTTCAAATGTCATTAAAAAAAACCAGCAGCAGCCAAATCTAATATAATATATTATTACATATAAAAGAGGCTTGTTTCGGGAGTATTAAGCACAGACCCAGTTTTTTTTACCAATGGGACCAAAGTCAAAGATAAGTACTTCATCCGTTCTGAAATAAGTGAAATACTTCTTTCTTTTATATGAGAGCCTTTTGATATAAGTGTTTCACTTATTTCAGAATGGATGAAGTATCTTATTTAAGATTTAAATTCTAGCGCCACATAGGTAAATTTAGCAAATGAGATTTAAGATAATAAATTAATTTAAATATTGAAAGGTCACACAAGCTAATTTGACGTATATGATTTAAGATAATAATAAATTAATTAGAAAAAAATGTATGGAGATTTTAAGATAATTTTTTATAGAATTTTGTTTATAGTAAACAATAATAGATAATCCTAATACGTAAATTAAGTATAACTTTTGTTATACATGTCGAACAATTATAATTTATATGCATCATTGAAATCAGCTTAAAAATTCTTTAAAATGAGATCCATATTTCACATACCTATTAAACAACTGATGCATAACAACTAGTCAATCATATATGAAGGCCAACCACTTAAAAGCAAGCTATTAAGGAGCAATAAATGGGTCAAAAGGTGATGGAGCTTATATCAACTAAGTCACCAACACCATTTGTGATTGAAAATGCACAAATCCCAAACATAACAAACCCAACAAACACTACTCATGAGAAAAGGATGAAAACAATGATTGGGCTACTCCCCGATCCTAATTAATGAACTATTCACTACCCATTATAATAGCAAATATCCTAAACATGGAAAAACTAGTAATAAATCACCAATCCAAAAATACCAAAAACCAAAAATCAAGACTTTAAAGCAAAAATAAAACAACATCTAAAGAACAAATAAAAACTAAGGAAAGATGAAACTTTAATCTAGATTAAGCTATTAAACATAAAGATTAAGCAATGAAAACATGAAACCAAAGCATATGAAATTAATAAACTAGAAATGCATAAAAACAATGAGAGAAAGTCTATGAGTTTTCAGGTTTGCAAGCAAATGTTCAAAAATCTGCAATATCTTGTTGTGGTATGTCCGAGATGGAGGTTGGTAGAATCTTGCATATGTCTGGTTTTGTGAGGGGTTATCTTCCCTTTAAATATTTGGGAGTTCCAATTTGCTCCAAAAGAATTTCAGTTGTTGATTGTGAGTGCTTGCTTGATAAGAAGATGTCAAGAATAAGGATATGGAGCTCCAAAAATCAATCTTTTTCTGGTAGATTAGAACTTATAAACTCTGTGCTGCTAAGCTTACACCTTTACTGGGCACAAGTCTTTGTATTGCCTAGAAGTGTGTTGAATGATATTGAAAAATTTTTGCAGGGCCTTTTTATGGTCTGGTAATTATTTTAGTAGCAGAGCTGGACATGTTAAATGGGAAGAGGTGTGTAAACCCAAGTTTGCTGGAGGTTTGGGTATCAGAAATTGTAAGCTCTGGAATTTAGCATCTATGGCCAAGTATGTTTAGGCAGTTGAGAAGAAGCTAGACAATCTTTGGGTGAAATGGGTCCATTCAGTTTACATTAGAATACACACATGGTGGGATTACTAGCCTAAGTCAGCCGCAAGCTGGTATTGGAGACAAGTTTGTTCAGTGAGGGATAAATTAAAAGATCATTTCAATATTACTGAGTTTTAGCAGATGCAGTATTACTATGTTAAAAAGGTCTATGAGACCTTAGTTGGTGAACAGAATAGTATGGATTGGAGTAGAGTTATTTGGAATAGAATAGGTATCCCAAAACATCAATTCTGCTCATGGTAGCCATTAAGCAAAAGCTGAAAACTAAAGTACAACTTTTCAGATCGGGAGTTTGTGATGATGATCTTTGCTTGGTATGTGGAACTGAGTTTGAATCACATGAGCATTTGTTGTTTCAATGTCATTTTAGCCATGAATGTTTAATTCGTATTAAACAATGGATTGGTATTAGATGCCAGGTGAATGAATTTGGGCGACTCATTGATCGGTTAGATGGAAGAAGAAGGAACAATAAGTTCAGGAGATTAGTGCAAATGGCTGCACTTGAAGCTTTGGTTTATTTCATCTGGAAAAACAAGAATGAAGCTTTGTGGAAGCAAAAAGTTGGAAGTATAGATAGCAATATTCAAAATATACGAAAACTTGTAAAGAAAAGAGTGTATAGTTGTTTTCCTAGGAAGTTAAATGATAGGGATAAATGCTGGTTTGAAAATCTGTAAGTAATGGTTTGGTGCCTTCTCCCTGATGGGGCTGAAGTTAGGTTGTAATTGAGTTCTCGTTTGAAATCTAATGCTTGCTTACTTATAAAAAAACAATGAGAGAAAGAAAGGATTGAGAAGATTACTAAGGAAATAAGAAATTTATCACTTTTCAATGATTTTCAATCTATAAATTACACATCTTGAGCCAAGTTTTCTCTCTCCTTTACTAGGTAACTAAACTTAGGGTTTTAAAAATCTGGATTCTTTTCCAAAATAGGGTAGGGGAGTATTTATACCTCTCCTAATTAAAATGTCGTAAAGGAAAAGAAATGTGAAAAAGCGCTGAGAGAACAGTAGCCCGGGCGGGCTTATGCAAGAGTGCCCGGGCGAGCTAGCTAGGATCGAGCTCGGATGGTGCAAAGTGACCGGGCTCGGGCATTTCACTCGGCCGAGACCTTTTTTTGTGCGAAAGAGGCAGTAAGGTTGGCTACTTAAGCACCCGGCCGGACTGCTGGGGGAGCTCGGACGGGCTCTGGACTTGGGTGAGCATTGGGCTTCCCGGGAAAGCATCTTCCTTTTTGCTTGTAGGAACTTGAATTCCGACACATCAAAGATTAAATGGAAGAATAGGAGAGGGGATGCAAATACATGTATATATGTGATAGGAGATAGTTAAATATAATAAGAGGTGAAATCAAGGGAAAAATAAACTAAAAGTGGAAATAAACTAAGTAAAATGGCCTTAATACTACCCTATGAATGAGATAAATCTCACTCATCACCCCTCCGTTTAATTTTCAAGAAATGAAACAAGTATATTGAAAAGAGTAGAGATCCTTTATCCCCTTATTTTATCCCATCTATGTCCTAGCTCCTTCTCCTTCTAATACATCACCAGTTTTTGTTCATATATTGAAAGGAGAAGGGGTTGGGACACAAGATGAGACACAAAAATGAGACTAAGGATCCTCACTGATATTTGGATGCCCTATAAAGAAAATGGACCAAGAAAATCGAAACAAGCAATATATTATTTATTATAATTTGGTCCTCTCCCTCATCCCAAAAAGTAAAATACCAATAAGTCCTCATCTATCTAAAAAATATTCAACAAATTCCTAGACACATATTTTTCCATTTCAAATAATAATATTTGAGAAAATAAAAAAGAGAAATTTACCAAGAAAAACTATGCAAATAATTTGGGACGACTTCTCGTAAAAGAATATATAATTAAGTAATCGAGAAGATAAAAATGAAAAGTAGATGTGATAGGGATAGTGGGTAATTTTATACGTGGTATTAATCGTAAAAGAGTTAGAGATAATATATATGAGATATCTGAAAGCGACATAATGAGTAATGTATCTCAAAATCGATGGATAGCTTTTATTTATATTGTAGTCATAATATTTTTTATTTGCAATAATTAAATAGAAACTATCCATATAAAAAAAATTAGATAAAAGCCTTCTCAAAGGAAAGATAAGTAGATAGGGAAAAAAAAGTAGATTTGACGGGGATATGGAGTATTTTTGCTGATTTTCCCATGCCTAAACAATCAGGCGGTTTAATATATAATAAGGTGACCAGTAACACAAATATGATGTGTGAGAGAGAAAACAAAAGAAGAAAGATAAAAAAGTCACAAAAAAGTATAATGAAGAAAGGATTAATTGATAAGATATATTATATATTGCGTAATACCTAATGACAAATTAATATGAGTTTTCCATAGAATGAAAATAGGACATAACAAAAAAAAAATGGTGAGAACACTTAAACTTCGTTAGATTGGGCGTAAAACATTTTCAATATAAATTGATATTTCATGAAAACACATTTATCAATGTAAAAGACTATTGTAAATTAGTTTTCCATTGTTTGGTTCCTTGCATGAAAAGTTTAAGAGAAAATGAATACTACATCTGTTTCTAAATAATAGTCACACTTACACTTTTCACACATGCCGATAGAATACTTTGAGCCTTTTAATCTCTAATTTTGTATTTGTAAAAAATATAAAAATTTGATATTCTAAAAGTACATATCAAGACGAATCAAACAAGACCCGACAAGACTATATTTTCTCTTACCCATAAATGACAAATGATAGTCAAATTGAAATTTGTGAATAGTGTTAAAAGTCAAAGTGTAACGATAATTTAGGAACGAAGGTAGTAAAACTGAGAATGAAAAAAGAGGATAGATGAGTGAGGTGAAGATTTGGGTGAAAAATGTATTTTTCATTTCTTTGAGAAGAAAAAAGTTTTTTATCATTGAAAAATTAGTTCCGGTCGTTTGGAAAATTGCTCTCCACCCTATACCGATCAAATAAAGCAAAATGAAAAACTACTTTTTCATCTGGAATTTTACGCGTAACCAAACAGCAGCATACAAGATTTTATTTACTGTCACACCTTGTAACAAATGGTGTTAGCTTTAATATACTAAAAAGAACCCGTACATCAAACGAGTCTCAAAACTAGAATTCGGAGAATAAGATTTCAAATAATAAATTTAGTTAATATAAAAAATATATATACGTAGATTGAGGATAAGTTTTTGATTGAATTTTGTTGTTCGTAATAAGATAATCCTAATATGTGAATTATACAAAATAATAGACACAACAATTGTGTTATATTACTAAACGTCTCGTTTACGAAAATTACACTTTTAAACAAATCTTGATTGATTACAAAAATATTTGTAATGACAACGTAAAAAACTAATAAATTCAAAATATGAAAAACAAACCAATATATTTTTTGTTTGGTACATAAGAAAAGTTAGGACACCCTTCTCTCAAGGGAGACTCCTAAAGAATCAAGAAGACAATTTTATTTAACGAAGGTTCTGTTGAAACATCCACGTCAACCGATGCAGCAGAAATATTGTGACCTTGTTTTGATAGTAGATTTGCTACCCAATTAGCTTGCCGAAAAATATGCTTAATGGTGTAGAATCTAAACTGACGAAGCAGCTGCTGAATGTCGTCAACGAGTGTTTGGATAGTCCAAGGGCAAGTGTAATGCCCTTGCAGCACTCTTATAACTACTTGATTATCTCCTTCAATATATAAATCTTGAATATGCTGATGAATGGCAAGTATAAGTCCATTTCTTAATCCCCATGCTTAGAACGAGAGCTGAGGTTTGGCCAAATCGATAAAGCTTGTGCGGCAACAAGAAGGCCAGCGGAGTTGCGAATGGCAACACCGGCAGCAGTGAGGAGCCAATAACAGAACCATCAAAGTTTAGCTTGAAGCATCCGAGGAGGAGCAGGCGCCAGCTAACTGCAATGTAAGTAGGGAACCTGCAACAAGGAAGTGAAGAGAAAGTAAAGGAAAAATCCATCATAGTTCGAGTAGTCCATTCCAAGTACAGATGCCATGCTCTATAATAAATACGATTTAAATTAAGCATATTTTCCTCAAAGGCAATTGAATTGCATTCCTTCCAAATGCTCAACAAATTGTAATAGAACAATTGTAAGGCGTGAGGGTAGGGACGGAGAGAATTTAGGCTTTGTACAAGATCTTAAGGCACTATATGCCGGATTTTTGGTCGTATAGAATTTGAAGTCCAATAATGTCCAATTATAGGGCATGTGAAAAACAAATGGTCAAGATTCGCATTATCAGATTTACAAAAGGGGCAAAGAGCGTCATTTGTGATTTGACGGTCAGCTAAATTTAATTTCAATGGCAGACCAATTTGTAGACATTGCCATAGAAAAATTTGTATTTTAGGGGCTACATTAATTTTTCATATCCAATTAAAGGGCCAAGGAATACTGTTAGAATTAATTCCATGAGCTAGCCAGGTAGCTGTTCTAACAGAAAATTCACCAGAGTTAGTAAGCCTCCAACAAGGAACATCTAGGGTAGGATAGCTAGGGATAGGGATCCCTAATATTAAGTGGACTATATGGGATGGGACTAAGTCATTAAGGAGAGTAACATTCCATTGTCTTGATGGAAGAATGACATTACTAACAGTAAGATCCAGATTAGCAATAGACGTGATTTGAAGATTTAACATTTCAATAAGGCTTTGATTAGCACACCAGTTGTCTATCCAAAAATAGACATTTATTCCAGTTCCAATTTTCCAACGTATTCCTTTCCTAAGAAGCTCTCGAGATCGAAGAATAGACTTCCAAATATGAGAATCTTGTGGCTTAGCTTTGTACTCAAAGAAAGAAGTATTTCGAGGATATTTTTGGCGCATAAGAGTTGGCCAGAGAGAGTGTTGGTCAGAACGGATTCGCCAGCCCATTTTATCTAAGTATGCTTCATTTACATGGCCCATTTTTCGAAAATTTAACCCACCATATTTTTTAGGGCGACAGATTTTTGACCATGCAATTAGGGATAGCCCAGACGAGTTCGTTGAGTAGCGCCATAAAAACTTTTTGTTAATATTATCTATTGTAGAACATATATCCTTGGGAACCTGAGTCGTTGCCATTAGATAGGCTGGGGAAGATTCTAAGTGACTCTGAATAAGAACTGATTTTCCAGCTTTCGAGAGAAAATGATTGTGCCAAGAATTAATTTTGTTGTCACCTTCTTGAACTAAGTGGTGGAAATCGCTAGGCACTGGCTTATAATTGGAGAAGATAATGCCCAAATATCTTCCCAAAAAAACCTCTGGGGTCATATTGAAAATACCAGCAATTGATCTTCGTCTAGAATTCGGGACATGTTTAGAAAACATGATCGATGATTTATGAAAATTCACTAGCTGTCCTGAATTAAGGCAAAAAGAGTCTAAAATATTTTTGAGTCGTTGGGCAGAATCTAAGTTAGCTTTACAAAATAATAATCCGTCATCAGCAAAGAATAGGTCTGGAATAATCTCAGAATGTGGAGCAAGTTTGATTCCAATTCTCGACTTTGAATTTTTTGCTGCAAAATCTAGTTGTCGACAGAGGATGTCCATACATAAAATGAAAAGATACGACGATAAAGGGTCACCCTAATGAAGGCCTCGAGAAGGCTGAAAGACGGATGTTGTGTCTTGATTTATGATGAGTGAGTTGGAGACAGTCGAAATGCATTGCATGATCCATTTGATCCATTGGTGATGAAAACCATAACTTTTAAGGGCATGGGCTAAAAAATCCCATTCTATACGGTCATAGGCTTTTTCCATATCTAATTTTAGGGCGAACCATCCCATTTTACTTTTTGATTTGTTAAAGATATTCAGGATTTCTTGAACAATAAGTATATTATCATGGATTAACCTTCCAGGAGTAAAGGCATTTTAAAACGGGCTGATAATTTTAACAAGAATTGGGCGAAGACGTTCTACCAAGATTTTCGAGATAATTTTATATAATGTGGTGCATAAGCTGATAGGTCTAAATTGATTTGGTTTTTCAGGAGTAGCTATTTTCGGTATCAAATTGATTAATGTATGACTAACACTACGAAGAAGGTGACCATGATTAAAAAAATTATGTCCGCTCTGCAGATGTCAGGACCTACAATATCCCAATATTGTTGGAAGAATTTAGATCCATACCCATCTGATCCCGGAGATTTTGTGGGATCAATGCTAAAGATAGCATCTCTAATTTCTTTGTCAGAGATAGGAGCAATTAAATGGGAATTATCTGTATCAGAGACAATAGGGGAGATGCAAGGCGTGGAGACAGGGCGAGGAGATCGGTGAGCTGATTTAAATCGTTCTTGAAATTCTGATAAAAAAGCATTGTGGATTTCATTTGGGGAATCGACCCATTGATTCTATTGATTTTTAATACACAAAATTCTTTGACGTTTAACTTAGCAGTAATCTTGGAATGAAAAAAAAGAAGAGTTTCGATCTCCTTTTGTCAGCCATTTTTTTTCGAGAATATTTTCCCCAATACTTTTGGTTGAAGGTTAACAGTTTTTCTCGTTGCAGAACTAGTCGTTCTAAGTGCTGCTCAATATGAGGATTGCTAGGGAATTGGAGCAATTGTTGTTGGACATTTACTAATCTAGAATGATTATGTTCAAGTTTCTGTTGAAGATGTCCAAAATTTTTCCTTGCCCATAACTTGAGTTCTTATTTAATAAACTGAAGTTTTCGGGTTATATTGTAGAAATACGAACGTAAATGTTGTTGGTGCCAATATTAGCTAACAATTTTTCTTGTAAATTACTCCATGCATTTTGGAAACGAAATCTAGCAGCCTTATATTATCTTATTTGAGTCGTAGTTAATATTATAGGTGCATGATCAAAGCAGGTATAACCATCATAGTGGAGAAATGAATTTCGATACTTTGATGCCCATTGGGGAGAGACTAAACAACGATCAAGTTTTTCATATATATATTGGTCATTATGTCTCTTTTTCCAAGAAAAGGAGTTTGGAGGGTTGAAAACATCTTGAGCCTCACAAGAGAATATGAAGTTCGAGAGAATTTGACAACGAGAAGGGGTGGCATAAATTCCTCCTTTTTTGTCACTAATGTGCAAGAGTCCATTAAAAACTCCAATAAGGCACCAAGGTAGGTGAAGATTGAAGAAGAATTCAGTTACCTCGGTCCAAAATGGAGCTTTATCAATATTTTGGGCTGGAGCATAAATACCCGTGAGCCAAAAAGAAAAATACGAGCATTTTTCTTGAACTCTGAAATGAGCCAACCGGGACGATGATGTTTGCGGTGTAATAGAATAAGAGTCATTTTTCCATAGTAACCAGGTTCCACCACTATGTCCCATTGGATTTATAATGAATATATCATCAAAACCCAAGGTATTAAGAATCTTCTGACGATTTATTTTTGAGCTCATGGTTTCAATTATGATTAGAACATCATGTTTGTATTTTCGAGTGAGAAAAGGAATCTCACCGAGGGCATTCTATTTTTTAGCACCTTGAATATTCCAACTAATAATTTTCATGGTTTACTTATATTTAAAGTACTATTCAATTGTCGACATAAAACGCGAGCCTCGGTATGCATCACATAATGTTGCGCAAGGCCGAAAGGCAATCGCGTAAAATTATTGCAAGAATAATAGAGAGTTCCAATACAATTTTGTTTCAAGAAGAGTTTTTTCTTGAGAGGGCGCGAAAGGGCGATTAGCTCGTCTTCGCCGCCATGGCAAGACCTCGAAAGAAAACTTCATCTTCTGGTGTGAAATCACAAAGACCGACCACGAGAGCAGCTAATAAAAATCATATTGATACTGTAATCGAAGAAGAGAAGGAGGAAGAGGTTGATTTAATGGAGTACGATGTAGACCCAGAAAGTCCGATTGAAATGGAGCATCAAATTTTGACACCAAGGTCTTCTCTGAGAGATCTTCAACAACAATCCCAGGTGACAAATGTCTTTAATGCTTGGATCAATGGATTATCGCAAGGTAAACCTGTCAGTTCTCAATTTTGCCCACTTGTAAATTCTGGCGCGAAAACTGTTCAATTGAATGATTCAAATGTTGCGATTGATAATACAATTGATTTGATGCGAATTGAATTAGAAGACATAGAGGATGAAATTGTGTATTGGAAATATGCTGTTGTTTGTTCCATTTTGGGCGCAAACCCACCTCATAATATCATGGAATGTTTTATCAATAGAATTTGGGGGAAAATGGGGGTAGATAAGGTGGCCATGGTTGGGAAAGGGGTTTTCCTTGTTAGGTTCACAACAATGGAAACTGCCCAGAAAGTCTCACATGGGGGTCCATACTTCTTTGATTCAAGACCTATGATATTGAAAGAATGACATGAAAACATGAACCTTGTAAAAGAACATGTCAAACTGGTTCCCATCTGGGCAAAGTCGCAGGGTTTAGATGTGAAATATTGGGGTGAAAAGAGCTTAACTAAGATTGTTAAGGCTTTAGGAAGACTAGAAAAGGTTGACCAGGCAACAAAAAATAGAGATAAACTCTTTTTTGCAAGAGTTATGATTGAAATTAGTATGAATCAATCATTTCCTGAGACTGTCCAATTTGTGAATGAAAAAATGAGGTTGTGGAGCAAAAGGTGGAGTATGAATGGCTTCCTGTTTCTTGCTCTCGGTGCAAAGGAATAAGGCATGATGAGAGGCAGTGTATGAAGAAAATTGCAGCTACAAAGAAACAATGGGTTCCAAAGGGTCCTGTCCATGCTGCTCCTCAGAAGCAGATTGCTGATGATCAGGAGGATGGATTTGTGCAGGCTGCAAAGTTTAGTAAATCACAAAGCACTCAATTGAGACCTATTATCACAGTTAATAGATTTCAAGCTCTAATTGAGGAGGCCGGAGATGAGAACAGAGAGGGGGAGGTACTTTTGTTACAGAAATAATGGAGGTGGCTAAGGATCAGGGGGTAGCCATTCCCCCTGAGCCTAATGGATAGTCTTCTGAGTTGGAATGTAAGGGGGTTAAATAGCAAATCCAAGCAAAATGATGTATATCAGTTGATTTTACATCATAAAATAAAGCTGTTTAGCCTCCTTGAAACTAAGGTGAGACCATCTAAATTGGGTGATCTTTACCTTAGATTGTGTCCTGGCTGGAATTTCACTACAAATGTCATCCATTGTAGTACTGGAAGAATTGTTGTTGCTTGGGATCCTATTTCTTTTGAAGTTGATATTAAAGCAATGAGTGACCATATTATTCACTGTTTTATTACTTCAAAAGGGGAGAGACAAAGCTTTTATTGCACATTCATATATGGCAGTAATGATAAGAAAATCAGGATGGAAATGTGGGCTCATTTAGTTGAGTTTGCTAGAAACATGAATGATGCATGGATTGTAATGGTGGACTTCAATGCCATGATGGAAATTGAGGATAGAGTGGGTGGAGCTCCAGTGAGACTGGGAGATATCCAAGCTATGAGAGACTGTATGCTTACAGGCCAATTGGTAACTCATAAAACTGTGGGAAGGCAATTTACCTGGAACAACAAGCAAGAGGGGGATGCAAGGATTTTTTCCAGAATTGATAGAGTGCTTTCTAATCAAGCCTGGGATGCCAAATATCCCACTTCTGAAGCTCATTTTCATGCAGAAGGTGACTTTGATCATTGTCCAATGATCTTGAAACAATTTTCTGATGCTCCTGTAAAGAGACCCTTCAGGTTCTACAACATGTGGACTAAAGCTGAAAGCTTCATGGCTTTAGTTACTCAAAATTGGGAGAAGCAGGTTTATGGATGTAAAATGTTTAAGGCCATTCAGAGACTAAAATGGCTCAAATGTGATCTTAAACTTTTAAACCAAAAGGGTTTTAACGATGTGGAAGCTGAAAGTAGGAGATGGAAAGCTCAATTGGATGACATTCAGCAGCAACTTCATGAGGATCCTAGCAATAGCAATCTTGCCACTACAGAGAAGGAGATTGCTCATCAATATAGAGATGCTCATAATAAACATGTATCCTTTTTGCAACAGATGACTAAAGTTGGATTGGTTAGAATGTGGAGATGAAAATTCCAGATTATTTCATCAAAGCATCAGGCAAAGAAGGAGGCACAATAATATCCACTCTATCCAGGACCAAGATGGGAAGCTGGTGAGCATCAGGGAGGGAGTGCAGCAGGCTTTCACTCAATTTTACTCTTCTCTCTTTGGTTATGCTCTTGCTCATAGAAGTCATGTGTAACCAGTGATTATTGACAGAGGGACCAGACTGACTGATGCTCACAGGGAGATTTTGAAATGTGACTTTAGCTCAGAGGAGATAAAAAAGGCTATCATGGACATACCCAACAACAAAGCTCTAGGCTTAGATGGCTACAACAGTTTCTTCTTCAAAGCTGCTTGGCCAGTTGTCCAAAATGATGTGAGTGAAGCAATTAAAGATTTTTTCACAACTGGAAAAATCTTAAAGGAGATTAATGTAACTTCAATCACTATTGTGCCAAAGGTTCCAGTGCCTGCTTCAGTAGGTGACTACAGACCAATTGCTTGCTGCACTACCTTGTATAAATGCATCTCCAAACTTATTTGCCAAAGGCTGAGTCAAGTCCTCCCAGATATCATTTCCCAGAACCAGGGAGCTTTTGTTTCAGGCAGATCAATCCTTCATAATGTCCTTATGTGCCAAGATTTGATCAAAATGTACAACCAGAAAAATGCTCCTCCTTGTTGTTTGATGAAGCTGGACCTCAAAAAGGCATATGATACAGTTGAATGGGAGTTCTTTAGAGAAGTCATGTCTGAGCTTGGATTTCCTAGTTTCTTCACCCAACTTATCATGACCTGTTTGTCCACAACTAGGTATTCCATCATGATCAATGGTTGTCCTACTGAGTTGATTCAGCCTACTAGAGGTCTCAGACAGGGGGATCCCATGTCCCCTTTGCTGTTTACATTATGCATGGAATACTTTTCCAGATGTATGCAAGCTGTTAGTTGATAGGCGTGTCGCGCACCAAACAAAAATAAATAACCTAACTAATCCTCCTAACTATGTAGTAGGGTAAGTCAGGGTCGATCCCACAGAGAGAAAGTTGTTATATGATTAGTTCTTAAACAATGGTAAGACTAAAGGAGATTGATATCAATGATGGTGGAATAAACTATACTAATCAATATCAAAATAAAAGACTCTAGAGTTAAGTATCCCCACTAGCATGAATTAATACAATAATACTTCCTACCCCAAACTAATTGATTAAATGATTACAAGGAAAATTACACCCTATAAAATACCATAAACCTCTCCCGAGTATCTATGGCTTCCCTAATATGCACTCAAGCCTACTCCCGTGGAATCATGCAAATTAAAGACATTAAACGCGACACTCTAACTTCCTAACAATCCATTCTACCTACTCCCGTGGAGAACTTCATGTCCTTAATTGAAATATTCAAATATGTCAAAACCCAACTCCCGTTGTGATCAAGACAATGGAATCATAACAATACTAGTTATCCCTAATATAGTATTGGAATACGCACAATCAATTAAGCAAGAAGAATTAAGCAATTAATTTGAGAATGTAAAGAAATAATCATGAATTAAATCATACTAGGGTTCAACTTAACCATAGATTATAAAACTATGAAAGCATAATTGAAATAAATAAATATATAGAAGAATAATAAAAGATTATAATAGAAAACAAGGAGAAGAGAAGAAGTAAAGAGATACTTGAATTAATGGAAGAAAGGTGGAGTCTTGAAGAACTATGAAGATCTACAAGTTTCTCTCTCTAAAAACCCTAGGTATAAACTAATAATGATCATATAATATCTAAGCTGCTCAAAATAATGTTTAAAGTCCTATTTATAAGCTAAGATTAATATAAACCGACATAAGTTAGGTTACGCGGAAGATACGACATTACAGCAGGTTGCACGGGCAAGCAACTACGCGCACGGCGTGCAGGGTCGTGCACGGTCGAGTGAAATCTCGCTCGGTCGTGCGAGCAAGGCAGAACCATTCGTGGCTTTTGATTGCAGGTTGCACGGTCGAGCATTAATCCGCACGTGCGTGCGGGCGAGGCAGTGGCTTCAGCTCAACTTTGAACAGCTATAACTTTTGATCCAGAGCTTTGTTTTGCACATGTAATATATCGTTGGAAAGCTCGTGAAGTCTAAATTCCAACCCAGTTGTAATTACCTTATAATCATTCTTGTGTCAAAAGTTATGGGTAAAATGGTGCAGAGGTGTCATATTTCGCACAAGTACACAAAGTCGGGTGTATCTTCTTCACTTCCAATCCGCTTTGGGTACATGATATATCGTTTTGAAGGTCATCCAAGTGCCTTTATCATCATATCCTCAAATAGGAGTCCAAAGTACCTGAGATTACATCAAAAGACCAAACAACCCATGAAAGCATCGTAGCTTATAAAAAGGGACCTAAATATGCATAAATGCAATGTAATTGCTCTAATGCTACATGAAAATGCACCTAATATGCAACTAAATGATGTTAGAATATGCACTTATCAAACTCCCCCAAGCTAAACTATTGCTTGTCCTCAAGCAATTCAAACTAGAAATTCAAGGGAAGAGTAAAATGAGCTTTGTAAAGGACTTATACGTTCAACCATTCAATCTCCAAGACATAAAATTCGGGCATATGAAAGATATTAGGATTTTTTAACAAGAATAATACAAACTTTTGCCCGTTCTCTCGCAATAATACAAACTTTTGATTATTTTTTAATAATACAAACTTTTGATCAAAATTCCTCCAGTAGGACAATATCGATTTTTAACTTGTTGTAGGGAGGCGGGCCGAGGTGGTTCGGTGGGTGGGGGGTTGGGGGAGGGGGGACAAAGAAGAAAGATCATTTTGTAATTTTTTTTTATTTTTTTTACCGGTTATAAGTCAACTTGACCTACGGGAGGAATTTTGATGTAAAGTTTGTATTATTAAAAAATAATCAAAAGTTTGTATTATTGCGAGAGAACGGGCAAAAGTTTGTATTATTCTTGTTAAAAAATCCAAGATATTATAATTATAAGATTAGACTAAAATAGACCACAAATCACACCTCATATAAATTAATGTAATCGCAACTTGACTCACCATGGCAAACCACAAACCTTCCCCCAAGCAAGACTCAATTAAACTCGATGAACCTCACTTTAGTCAAGCACACTTTCTCTCATGTGTTTATGGGTAATGATTTTTTCACTCAATCATATACAAGTCGACTCAAATGAAATATTTTTCTTTAAACTTGACTATCCTCTCATTATCCACTTAAAACTGGCGAAAACATACATGTAGATCATGAGGACTTACAAAGGGTTGTAGTGTGGCTAAGGTAAGGGTAGGAAAATATTTGGGAATGTGGTGCTAAAAGTCAACAAGCAGAGAAAATAACACTTTAACATCTATGACCATTAGATGCAAATGCCACAAAAACTTCTACTAGAAGTTCAACAATACATTGCTAATAAATCAAGATAATACCCAACCTTATCAACTCCAACAAACATTATTTCACCTTTTATTCAATCTTTTTTTTTCACTTCTTTCTTTTTTTTTTTCAATTTTTCAGAATTATTCTTCACAACTTTTTCATCATTCTTTTCATTTTGCACTTTCACACTATAATTTTAAGCATTTTTTTCTTTCAACATATTTTCTTCCAATAATTACCAAAAAACCACAAACACAATATCAAAACATGAACTTTAATGCTACTCCACTTAGCAAGGCTTTGATAGAGAAATCAAAGGCTAGAGGCTTGTAATGTAGGTTGATCAAGAGAATGGGATATCAAAAGCTCAACATGGGTTAATTAAAGGGAATAATATATATGAAAAGAAAAATGTCTAAAGGCTCAAAACAATGAAAAGAACGCCTCAATCATATCAACACATGCATATGCCACATAAGTCTCAAAGAGTGCCAAGGCAAGTTCAAGAATCACACTTCATGAGGAACTATCACACAACAAAATATAGAAGACTGATGTAGATGTGTCAATCTATAAGGCTTGAAAAATCCTCACTAGGCTTATGCTTACCGAGTAAAATCAAGTCTTTCTTGGGGAATGTCAACCAATCTTACCACAAATCCATTCAAGTTGCTGAACAAACATACCACGAGGCGGTCAATGAAGACTAACTCGATCTTATAAAATTTAATTACAATATACAAGATATGCCCAAATCTCATGAGTTATCAATGTCATGAATTAAAACATATATTTCCTGTATGAATGCAACAAAAATGCAAAACTAAACTAAAATGCTCCTAATACTAAGAAAGCAATAAATCCTCACTCACTTTCGTAGCAATCACGATTGCACTTAGCATGTGCAACAAGCCCTTTAAACCCCTAGGCTGCCCTAGTGGAGGAGTAAGGTCTCGTGAAGGTTTTCAGAAGGCATATCCACAAAGCCAAAATATGCAAATATGCAGAAGAAATAAAATATATAATGAACCTAAACGAAAATATGTGCAAAGTTATGACCCAAAAAGTAAATCCTCCCCCAAACTAAATAACACATTGTCCTCAATGTGACAAAGAAATATAGGGAGGAGATGGGAAAGAGAAACATCCACAACCACATAACAGGATCAACTTCCTCAATCACACAATCAAGTTAAACCAAAATAAATGGCAAAAAAAAGATATAACTCTCAAAAACATGAACATGGGGAAAGGAAAGAGTATACCAAAAGTGTTGTGGATGAAAACCCAGAGTTGAACCTCCTCAGCCATCATAAGATCGAGAACCTAGGAGTTAATCTCAATGAATGAAATTAGGAACTCAACCCCTGGATCACAAATTGCACAAAAACTAGAAGTTAGTAATTAAATGAAAAATTAAAATGTCCTAAATGTAGAAGTAAAAAGAAAAAAAATAGGGTTAGAAAACTTGTGCTGCCCCCCATGAATAGCTCATCAAAGCCCTTAGTAGTTTGTCAAATGCATCTGCATGCATCTCACAAAAAAGCAAATAATATACAAAATAAAATGTAAAATAAATTAGTTCTAATTCTCTACAAGACCTGCAAAAAGGAAAATCAAAGAAAAAGTTATATCCACAAGAGATGGAAGAAAAAGAAAAATTATTAAACTTTTTACATGACCCAACGGGTTGGGAAGAAACCGAATGTACATTAATTACATGATCACAGAAGTCATTCAAAGAGGGAAAAATAAGGAATGATGGAGGATATAATATAGGGAAAGAAGGAATGAGGTTAAGTTTTTGAGAGAAAGGAACATGAGACTCAAAAACAGTAGGTGGAACCGATAAAGACTCATGAATCACATCACTCTCATCTATAGACTTCTCCAAGAAAAGTTTTTCAACCAAGGGTTCTTCCTCCTTTAAAATATCCATCACATTGATTTTACCTATACTTTGAACATCAATCCCATAACACTCATTTTCTATCCAACCCACATCATCATCATCATAAATATACGGTTGGGGATGAGAATTTTGAGTATAATAATCAAATTCATATTGGGGTGAGGGGGTGAAATCATTCACTAAAATCACATCACAAGACAAAATATCATGAGATGTAGAGTGACAATTAGAACAGTATGGAGGTGGTGTAATGTAAGTTGGGGGTGAAGGAATTAGTCTAGCTGATAAAGACATCTCCCACTCATAAGTATCCCTAGCCAACCACTTTATTAAATCCCAAGAGTAATCAGGAGATTGGAATAGAAATCCTCTATTAGACATAGATTCTACCTCCATCTTAGTTTCTTCATTTAACCCCTCATAAATCACTAGGCACATATCCCATAGATTCATTCCATGATTAGGACCAATAAAATCACCAAGTCTATGATAGTATTTCTCATATTGAGGAAAAGAAAAAATTGCTCTAGAATTACAAGCATGAATTTGGGGTTCACGAAACATATATGGTAATTCATAAGAACTCATGCAAAAATTGGGAGAATTTTGATATGATGCATCAAAACTATAAACATGAGAACCACAAGAATTATGACTATGTTGCCTATCAGAAGAATTACCCCGTCAAAATAATAAAATGACTCCATGATACGAAAAAAGAGAAAAAAAAATATATATTCACAAAAGAAAGGAAAAAAAATATATACAATCTAGTCTCACCAAAAATAAAAACTAAATAAAACAAACTATCTCCCCGGCAACGGCGCCAAAATGTGATAGGCGTGTCGCGCACCCAACAAAAATAAATAACCTAACTAATCCTCCTAACTATGTAGTAGGGTAAGTCAGGGTCAATCCCACAGAGAGAAAGTTGTTTTATGATTAGTTCTTAAACAATGGTAAGACTAAAGGAGATTGATATCAATGATGGTGGAATAAACTATACTAATCAATATCAAAATAAAAGACTCTAGAGTTAAGTATCCCCACTAGCATGAATTAATACAATAATACTTCCTACCCCAAATTAATTGATTAAATGATCACAAGGAAAAGTACACCCTATAAAATACCATAAACCTCTCCCGAGTACCTATGGCTTCCCTAATATGCACTCAAGCCTAGTCCCGTGGAATCATGCAAATTAAAGACATTAAACGCGACACTCTAACTTCCTAACAATCCATTCTACCTACTCCCGTGGAGAACTTCATGTCCTTAATTGAAATATTTAAATCTGTCAAAACCCATCTCCCGTTGTGATCAAGACAATGGAATCATAACAATACTAGTTATCCCTAATATAGTATTGGAATATGCACAATCAATTAAGCAAGAAGAATTAAGCAATTAATTTGAGAATGTAAAGAAATAATCATGAATTAAATCATACTAGGGTTCAACTTAACCATAGATTATAAAACTCTGAAAGCATAATTGAAATAAATAAATATATAGAAGAATAATAAAAGATTATAATAGAAAACAAGGAGAAGAGAAGAAGAAAGGAGATACTTGAATTAATGGAAGAAAGGTGGAGTCTTGAAGAACTATGAAGATCTACAAGTTTCTCTCTCTAAAAACCCTAGGTATAAACTAATAATGATCATATAATATCTAAGCTGCTCAAAATAATGTTTAAAGTCCTATTTATAAGCTAAGATTAATATAAACCGACATAAGTTAGGTCACGCGGAAGATACGACATTACATCAGGTTGCACGGGCAAGCAACTACGCGCACGGGCATGCAGGGTCGTGCACGGTCGAGTGAAATCTCGCTCGGTCGTGCGAGCGAGGCAGAACCATTCGTGGCTTTTGATTGCAGGTTGCACGGTCGAGCATAAATCCGCACGGTTGTGCGGGCGAGGCAGTGGCTTCAGCTCAACTTTGAACAGCTATAACTTTTGATCCAGAGCTTTGTTTTGCACATGTAATATATCGTTGGAAAGATCTTGAAGTCTAGATTCCAAACCAGTTCAAATTACCTAATTATCATTCTTGTGACAAAAGTTATGGGTAAAATGCATGTCGCACAAGTACACAAAGTCGTGTGTATCTTCTTCACTTCCAATCCGTTTTGGGTACATGATATATCGTTTTGAAGGTCATCCAAGTGCCTTAATCATCATATCCTCAAATAGGAGTCCAAAGTACCTGAGATTACATCAAAAGACCAAACAACCCGTGAAAGCATCGTAGCTTATAAAAAGTGACCTAAATATGCATAAATGCAATGTAATTGCTCTAATGCTACATGAAAATGCACCCTAATATGCAACTAAATGATGTTAGAATATGCACTTATCATTAGTGATCATTCTGACTTCAAAATTTTACTCTAGATGTGGATATCTCAAGTTTAATCATTTATGCTTTGCTGATGATCTACTCATGTTCTGCAAGGGTGATTTACAAGCTGTTCAGGTCATGTTGAGTGCCTTCCAAACCTTCTCAGACACTACAGGGCTGAGTGTGAACCCAGCTAAGTCTTCTATATGTTGTTGTGGAGTGGAAGATGACATCAGAAGTTCTATAGGCAGGCTCTCAGGCTTCTCTTTTGGTGCTCTTCCATTTAGATACCTAGGAGTTCCTATCAGTACTAGGAAACTTCAAGCTGGTGAGTGTGAACAGTTGGTCAACAAGATGGTGGCTAAAATTAAAATATGGAGCTCAAGGCATCTGTCTTTTGTAGGGAGAGTCCAGTTAGTAAATTATGTTCTTATGAGCATTAGTGTTTACTGGAATCAGATTTTTATTCTCCCCAAAAAAGTCATCTCTAGAATTAATGCAGTGTGTCGAGTTTTTTTTGTGGTATGGCACTTATGATGACAGTATACCAGGACCAGTTTCTTGGAATACTTAATGTCTCAAGAAGAATCAAGGTGGTTTGGGCTTCAGAAACGTGGCTTTGTGGAATCAAGCAGCAGTTGGCAAGTTAGGCTGGGCAATAGCAAAGAAACAAGATAACATGTGGGTTAAATGGGTCCATGCTATATATGTCAAGGACAAAGATTGGCTGGTGTATCAACATCCAGTCAATGCTAGCTGGGCTATGAAGTATATTTGCAAAGCCAAGGAAGCTTGTACCATCAGATTCAGCTCCACAATGTGGCTCACTGCTAGTTCTTTTTCAATTGGAGGCACCTATAAGCTTTTACGTGAAGCTCAGATGAAGGTGAATTGGCATACTTATGTCTGGAATAGATATTCCATTCCTAAGCACATGATTATTTTATGGCTTACTCTTCATGATAGGCTGAAACTAGGGACATATTGTCTAAGTTTGGTGTCTGTGACAGCATTCAATGCCCCATTTGTGACCAGGCTCCTGAATTAAGCACTCATCTCTTTTTCGAATGTGCCTACAGTCAGATGTGCTTCACTGCCATTCTATCATGGCTTGGAATCCAGAGTATGAAACTCAGATTATACACTATGTTAGGTTAGGTAAATAGATACTGTAAATCTTTGTTCAGAAAGAGGGTGCTCTATCTTGCTATTCTTTGCTACTACTTATCGAGTCCGGAGAGCAAGGAACTCTACTGTCTGCGGGACTTAACTGTTCCACGGCCGAGCACACTATACAAAACATAAAATTTAGTGTAAAAAATAGGATCTCGTAAAGTCATAGGAAAGAAAGTGAACAATACAGATATAATTTTGTTAGATAGCTTGTAATAGCTTGGCTCTTTGAGCCTGTTGTTTTTAGCCTATTCCTGGTTTGGTGAGCCCTTCCTAGAAGGTACCACTGGATTTGGTTTTTGGCTTAGGTTGTATTCTTGGTTTTTTGGTGCAAATATTATTCTTTCTTACTTGGCAAAAAAAAAAAGAGACTTCCAATCAATAAACATAAAAGTAAGAAAGTTACAATTAAATTATGTTTCATAGGAAATACATATATCCATCGTATGAGGTGTTTGATATTGCTTGATAGTCGCTGTATATTCTGATAATGTAGGATCCTCCCAACAACGTTGCATTGCCTCCAACAAGAGTTTTCACAATGGTTTAGCATATAAAGTTTCAAAGACACCAAGTGTCTAGGCAGGTATCGAATGATGCTGGGCAAGGCTATGCACCAATCCCAAAAGTGGCATTTACACGCAGATTTGTGGCAATTAATACAGTTAGAGTTAGGCTTATACAATAGCAAAGAGAGCACAATATTTATATCAAACCATGACTTTGTCATGAGATAAAGCATACAGATTAGTAATTGCAAGTTAATTATGCCAATTATCCAAGATGTGGCTAGATATGTGTAGAGCGATATCAAAACTCATTTTTTATTAATTTTGATGGGGAGGTAGGTTGAGGGAAGGGGAGGGGAGGGGAGGGAGAAAAAGCTAACGTGGTTTACTCTTTCACCAGGCAATGCTCCAGACTCCGGTCTGTTACATAATGTACCATAGAGGAGTCTATAGAGAGGGTCAACCAAAAAACAGAGACTCTAGTGAGGGGAAAGAAGGTAGATTTCTAGGGGTGGTGGCAACCAAAAAGCGACCCTCTAACGTATAACAGATAAAGAACTAAGCCAAAGCTCGAAATCTAGCAAGAGAACTATAAACATAAGCTTCACTCACATACAACTAACTTAGTTATTATTCTAATTAAGAAACCTCCATGTTCGGTACTCCATTTTTTTCCTAAAGATCTTCTTACTTTACATTATTTAATTTCGTTTCCAAAAGATATTCCAACATTTACTTTATTTCTCATTTGGTAAAGCTTTTTTTTTCCCATTCCACACTATTTTACTCAACTTGTTACACCCAACATAATTATTCTACGCTATTTGTTTAGAGATAAGATAAACTTTAGAGATATTTTTTTTTAGGATATTATTGCCTAGTTTTACCTACTTTGGGATATATTCATGTAATATAAATATTATCATCGTTCATCAATAATACTCAAACTTTTAACCTAATTCCATTTTAACATGGTATCACAGCCAAACTAAAATAAAAACCATAAATCTTGAAATTTTGTTTACAACACCACCATGGTCGATCCTCTTTCACGTCAGGATATTATTGCCTAGTTTTACCTACTTTGGGATTTATTCATGTAATATAAATATCATCATCATTCATCAATAATACTCAAACTTTTAACCTATTATTGCCTAGTTTTACCTACTTTGGGATTTATTCATGTAATATAAATATTATCATCGTGCATCAATAATACTCAAACTTTTAACCTAATTCCATTTTAACATGGTATCACAGCCAAATTGAAATACAAACCAGAAATCTTGAAATTTTGTTTACAACACCACCATGGTCGATCCTCTTTCACGCCACCACCTACGCCACCCCCTACACCCCTCAAAATTGAGCAGAATTCCCCTTATTTTCTTGTAACTCAAGATCGTGCAAGAGATTTTATAACCCCTATTCTCTTACGTTTCGATAATTATGATGATTGGGCAAGTGATATTCAAACTGTGTTAGAAACACGAAGAAAGTTTGTATTTTTGGATGACACTATTACATCTGCGACCCCTCCTTGTACTTCATTTGATTGGATTATCATCCATGCCATGTTAATCTCTTGGCTTATGAACACTATTGATCCGAAGGTAAAATCTACTCTTACTTAATATCGTGATGCTAAGAAATTATGAGATTCGTTAAATTGTCGTTATGCTATTGTTAATGGCTCTCGCATTCAACAAGTTTGTTCTTTCATTGCAAAGTGAGAGCAAACCAAAGTTATGTCTGCTTCTCAATATTATGGCAAATTAAATGCTTTGTGGGAAGAATTACATCATCATGAACCTATTGTTTCGTGCACTTGTTGCTCATCTTGCACTTTGGGTGATCAACACGAATCTCGTCGTGGGTCTATTATGCCCCATGATTTTTTGATGGGATCGAATTCGGATTATTATGCCTAAACTCGCCAAAATATCTTGTCCCAAGAGCCTCTCTCCTCTTTAGATCGCGCCTACTAATTAACTATACAAGATGAGCGTCTTCGCCTTACCTCCTCCTCTTCTGTCATGCAACCACCGGATGTCCTTGAATTTGCCGTCCAATCCGGCAATGTCACGAGGCGCGCCTTCCTCACCAAGGAAGGAAAAACGCAATCTTTATTTTTCCTATTGCCACAATAACGACCACGATATAACCATGTATTTTGGAGTACATGGACACCCAGATTGGTGGCTCGAAAAGAACAAATTACAAAGCGGCAATTCAGGTGGGGGCTCCGATAGTCGTGGCAAGCCGCAGCAACCACGATCAGGCCGCGGTCGCAACCCTCCTCGCGCCAACGCCACTGCTGCTCGCTACAATTCTGGGCAGCCTGCTGGTCCTGCCGCTACTGCTGTGCCCGTGGCCGATGATGGGGGAGCAGGTGGTGTTTTTTCCACCAACTAGTGGCACGCCCTTGTAGTCCTTCTTAGTAACTCCAAAATTCCTGACGATTGCTTGAGTGGTAAGTTTCTTCATGATTTGTGAATTATTGACACGGGTGCTACCCACCTTGTCACCGAAAATTCTATGGTTGTTCGATATTTGCACCATCTCTGATTGTCCAGTTGGCCTTCCTGATTAAGAAACTATTGTTGCTAATCAATCTTGTTCTGTTCATTTGTCCAACAACATAAGTCTTCATAATGTGCTCTATGTTCCTACTTTGAGTTATAATCTGCTTTGGATATCCCATTTATCTAATAATTTACAATAACTGTCCAATTTAATTCATCTTTATGTGCTATAGAGGACCAAATGAGGAAACTTATTGAAAGTGTTAGGAGAGATGGACTTTACTACTTCAGTTCAACATGTTTCTGTCACTAGATCTTCTTCTACATTGGAGTTGTGGCACAACCGCATGGATCATCCCTTAGAAAGGTTATTGTCAAATAACTTCCTCAAGTTCATAACTATAAGGGTAGTTTAAATAAGGGTTGTAAAATTTGTGTTCGTGCAAAGCATCCCCGTGACAAATTTCCTTTAAATGTTAATAAAGCAACTCGAATATGAGAAGATTCATTGTGAAATCTGGGTCACTTGCATACATTTTTCCTCTTGTGGTGCTCCTTTTTTAATCATAATCTGATTTTTCAATAGCTATGTGGATTTATTCAGTTGTTGATAAAATCCAAGAGTTATGGTTGACCCTCAATTATCACAAACCATTAAGATAGTTCAAAGGATGAAGAGGTGGTACCTCAGTGAAGTACCACCACGGATTGCAGTTTGCCCAGGGTTCGAATCCTCATCCCAACAATATGTTGGGGATTTCTCTTGTGGTGACCGTAGGCCTTTAGTGCCTGTTTAGCTTTGTACCTATCCTCTGAGCTGGTGTGTCATGCAGGCTAATAGCCTTCAGGATTGGACTTTGGGCCAATTATCTCTCCTAATAAAAAAGATTGTTCAAAGTGATAATGACGCTGAATTTAACTGTATGCTTGATCTTCTCTGCCACTAGTATTTTGTTTTAAACCTCTTGTGTGGGTAATTGACGGGTCGTTGTAAACACGCCAAATATACCTAAATTACCCAAGATAGGGTAAGTATAGGGTCGAATCCTCAAGGAAGTAGGGTTAATCAAGGGTTAATTCGCTCATTACGATGAGCTAAATCTACTTTTGGGGTTTTCGAAAGTTTAGTAATGATTCTAAAGTCTAATTAAACTTGAAAAATGGCAAATCAAATCAACAAGGCAAGTCAAGGAGATAAAATGAGGGTAAAAGAACTAGGTGATTAGGGGATTCACCAATATTCAATCCAAGAATCCAATCATTAAAACCAAGGGGAAATAAATGGGGGATCACAAGCGGAAAGATCACTCACATGAGAACTCTAATTACTCTCTCGAGCTAATTAAAGGAGCTTGATTAGTCACTCATGACCTATTCTCATGGCATGAGCAACCAATCTAGCCAAATCAAGCACAACATGATTAATCAAACTTCCCTAAACTAGAAAATACCTATTTTCATGGAGATCTTAGTCTAGCAACCAAACTTAGTTTATTCCTAGCTTCATCTGTCAATCCTTCACTAGGAATTCTAAATATGCAAGTCAAGTGGTGATCAAGCACTCAACAAATCAAATCAAGCCAGTTTGATCAACAAGTTCAACCCCAAAAGTTTACCCCCTAACTTAGATTTAGGATCCAAAGATTAAATGAAGGTTACATCCCGTCCCCTAGTAAGAAACTACTCACACATCATGGAAATAAAGCAAAATAAAACTTGAAATAACTTCATCACCATAACCATTGCATGAAAGAAAGAGAAAAAAGGAAAATCAACAACTAATAAACAAGATCAAAGCAACAAAACAATGACAATAAACAAGATTAAGGAAAGAAAGGAAGAAATAAACAAGAAATTACCAACTTTTAAGCTTGCATAAATGTGAAAATGGAGTTCAAAAGCTTCAAACCTCAACTTTCTCGCTCCTAGGGTTCTAAAGTTTGAATACTAAACAAGATTTAATCTCTCTAATCTAAAAATAAAATTGCTTAACCTAAATTAAGAGGAGTTCCTCTTATATAGTCCTAACAATAAAACAGAGTTAATTATATAAAAGCCCCCGTAAAAAAGCATCAAAGAAGAGAAATGGTACCGAAAAATATCCCGACCTGGGCGGGTGACCCAACCCGAGTGCTCGGGTGGCTTGTCCCAGGCGGGTCACTGAACGACCCGGGCGGGTCCACTGGTTAGGAATAATTTGGGCTTCTTAAAATATCTGACCCGGGCGGGTTTGTGAACCCGGGCCCTCGGGTTAGCAGACCCGGGCGGATCGAGCAATCAGGATGGGCTTTGCCGTGGCCTGGACTGTCCCGGGCGGGTCAGGTGACCCGGGCCCTCGGGTCAGTCCACTTCTCTCCTTTTCACCTCTTTTGAGCCTTCGATGCCCCGTTTCTTCAATGTATTGCCTCGGGTTTGTGCATAGGTCTTCCGAGCATGCTCCCAAATCCTGAAATAAAAACAAACACCCAAAGAAAGAGCACAAAGGGGGAATAATGCACAAAAAGAAGGAAAAGGAAGAAATTTAGCTTAAACTAGCCTACAAACTATCATAAAAACTATTAAAAACTAATCAAATGCCAAGTATATAAACCAATCATCAAATTCCCCCAAGCTAGATCTTTGGTTGTCCTCAAGCAAAATAGATTAAAACACAAGTAGAAGAATGAAAATTTGTTTGAAAATAAAATGAAGAAGAAAGAAGGAAGAAAAAGGAAAAAGGGAGGAAGGATAGAGAATTTACGGTTTTTTCACCAGGTACCCCTGAGGTTTCACGAAATGTACCAGGTACCCCTTTTGTTTCAGAAATGCACCAAATGCCCTTGTGGTTTAAATAAAATGCACCAGATACCCTTAATGACTGACGACGTTAAATTTCCGTTAGTTATTAAGCCTAAATCACCTTAATTAAACATAATCAAACCTAATTAAACATAACTAAACCTAATTAACTTTATTTTTATGGTTTTCTTCTTCATCTTCTTTCTCTCTCCTCTCTCCTTCCTCCCCTGCCACCCCTCTACCTCCCCCCTCCACTCCTACCCCCTCCCCATCCCCCCGCCCCGAAATTCCTTCCCCCCTCCTCTTCCACCCCTGAAAAGCCCTCCCCTCAGAAATTGAATACGAGTATGAACAACACCTTGTTAAATTTCCCTCCATGTATCAATGAATTCAAACATTGTTAAATTTTTGGGAAGTGTGTTCTCAATGCTTGCGGCCATAGTTACTGCTACATGTGCATCTTCACTATAAAGCTAGAACTACCCTACATTCAACAAAAAAAAAAACACACAATTTGGGTACCTAAATCAACAATTACTTCATGGAACCAACAACATTTGCCTAACAACAAAAGAGAACGAAGCAAATGCCCTTTGAGAATTAACATCACTGGTGTTTTGCAAAAGAATAGTGCTCACTAAATCATCCAAAACACTCAAGTTCTCAACTGAACTCTCTGATTTTATTGACCCATCAACCAAATTTGAGGAAATAGGCCTTGAACTTTCTCTCTCCTCATTATAATTTGCAATTCTTTAGGAAAGCCATAAATTTCTTTACAAGAACTCAAGCTTTGCAATGGTTAGTGCGAAGGAGAGAGAGGAGGAAGAAGAAGGTGGTGTAGGGCGGTGAGTGCGGAGGAGAGAGAGGAGGAAGGAGAAGGTGGTGGATGGTGTGGTGGTTAGTGCGAATGAGATAGAGGAAGAAGAAGAAGGTGGTGGGTGGTGTGTGGTGTGGTGGTTAGCGTGAAGGAGATAAAGAAAGAAGGAGAAGGTGGTGGGTGGTGGTTGGTGTAGTGGATAGTGTGAAGGAGAGAGATGGGGAAGAAGAAGGGTTTAGGTGGTGCAGGGGTGGGTGGCCCAAAACTAAAGAGAGAGAGAGAGAGAGAGATATTGGGTGAAAGAAAGAAACATAATTAGCTTTGTAAACCTAACGGAATTTGACGTCGTCAGTCATTAAGGGTATCTGGTGCATTTTATCTAAACCACAAGGGCATCTGGTGCATTTTTGAAACAAGAGGGGTACCTAGTGCATTTCGTGAAACCTCAGGGGTACCTGGTGAAAAAACCGAAGAATTTACACTTACTCATTTTCGTAGGAATCACGATTGCATTTAGCACATGCAACAAGCTCTTTAAACCTCTAGATCGCTCTAGAGGGCGAGTGGATCTCAATTGAAATTCTTTTATTCTTTTTGCTTTTCGTTTTTCTTCACTTTTTTTTTTCTTTTTCACGCCTTTTTTTACTGTTTTTGGCTTTTTCTTTTTCCCTTATTACGGGAACTTTTGCTATACAAATGAGAAGTAACTACTTACTAAAGAGAAACATGAGAACTTGTGGCTTTTTGTACCACTTATTACAAACGAAAAGAAGTAAAAACTAAGCTTCTTGTAGAGCTTTGTTTGGGGACATGATGAGCATATCTAGTGACACTAGGGACCGCAAATTTGAAGCTAAAATTATCCAAGCATGAGCACATAGTCAAGATTCAAGACTAGACATCCAATTGAGCATTCATTTGTTTCATTTTGGTTGATTCTAATGCAATCAAGATTAATCACCTCCGAAAGCACCACAACCCAAGCTCACACTCTTCCAAAAGGAGCCTCTAAAAAAAATACTCAAAATCAAAGCAAGGAATCCACATATATCATCAACTAGCATCTTCCTTGGGCAAGGAAATCAAAACTTTATTCAAAGCTAAAACTTCTTCTACATAATGCCCCTGTGTTTTATGAAATTCTACGTTGTACCCAACCTTTTTGAATTTTCCAAATTGTACCCCTAAAATTTCTAAATGGTATACAAAATACCCTTATATGAAATACCAAAAAGTAGATTTTGGGACTTTATTACAATGTATATATAAGGTAGGATTTTTTAGCCTTGTTAGTTGACTGGAGTTTGGGGTATGATCCTGAGAAAGAAGGCTAAGTGGGGGTTTAGGGTAGGAAATGTTATTAGTAAGGGTATTTTGTGTGACATTTAGAAAGTTCAGGGATACAATGTGAAAAATTCAAAAAGACCGAGCACAACGTAGAATTTCATAAAACACAGGTGTAGGCGTGTTTTTATTTCGCCTACGCGGTGTGAGCGCGTATTTGATTTGACTACCCCACTATTAAGGTTTTATTGAAAATTGTTTTGAAAGAAGTCGCCAATAATTCTTTTTAGGAAGAATCATGAACCTAAATGGATATGGGAAAACCGTAAGGACAAATTATCCAATGTAGATTTCCCCGTCCTGGCTCCATAGATGGTCAAAGTGAACCAAATATTGAGTTTGGGGGTGAGGGTACAAATATAGTCATAATGAACCACATTCGCCTAGAGTTGGCCTCTACTAAATATCGATTCATAACAGATTTTATGCCAAAGAATAATCAAATAATGTTTTAAACACCCTAAAAATATTTAGTCTAAGTAGGTTCAGGAAACACATTAAAGACTATTTTTAGTGACATATTATTAGGCAATCAATATTATAGGGAACCTAATAGGTTGTCCACATTAATCTGATTAATGTTAGAACAGTTCTTCAGGTTTTTTATTAGCAAAAACAACATGTGGGTGATAAAAGCAATA
Source organism: Beta corolliflora (assembly GCA_947648045.1). Classification (NCBI taxonomy): domain Eukaryota; kingdom Viridiplantae; phylum Streptophyta; class Magnoliopsida; order Caryophyllales; family Amaranthaceae; genus Beta; species Beta corolliflora. Next base: position 103,276 of record CANSZD010002361.1, read on the forward strand.
AAGCAGGACAATCATATAATAGGCATAGAATGATCAGGCAAGTATGCAATAATATGAAAAATAAATAAAAAGAAAGAAGAAGGTTTAGAATATACAGTAGATCGATTTTATATTAAAGATCTACATCAAGAAATAAGTGGTTAGTAACTTCAATATAAAAATATAGAATTTATTCAAGGACCCTCAGGATTATACCTACGCGGCTAAGATTGAGGAGCGCAACGATCTTTAGGCGGAGCAATCGTGAAACCAAGAACGCAGTGTGATTAAGAATTGATTGAAAGTATTGAAAGTATGGAATGCTAGACCTTGAACTTACGGGTGAGCAAGTAGGCTAGACACAAAAAATTGCCTATAGACTTAAGGAATGCTAGACCTTGAACTTACGGGTGAGCAAGCAGGCTAGACACAAAAATTGCCAATAGACTTATGGAATGCTAGACCTTGAACTTACGGGTGAGCAAACAGGCTAGACACAAAAATTGCCTATAGACTTAAGGAATGCTAGACCTTGAACTTACGGGTGAGCAAGCAGGCTAGACTTTAAGGGATGAACTTTTATAGTCCTAAGACTGAATTTTTATAGTTTGAAGACTGACTAGGGCTTACATGGAGATGCAAACTAGACCTAGGATATTAATTGACACATAGGTTTGACTTGGACTGGGAAATGTACATGGGCTTAACATTAGTGCTGGACGAGGATTGGACTTAGAATGGGATAGACTGGGATTAGACTTGGACTGGGCTTGACATAGACTAGGGTTCACATAGAGATGCACATGGGCCTACCTTTGACTTGAACTAGACTTATATGGGCTTAAGATGGACTCTAATGCTAGCGGACCTAATATGCATGCATGGACTCAAATTTTGATTGGCCTAATAAGAATGCAAAATGGACTCTATTGCATATGGGCCTAGAATGAATGCAAGTGATTTGGATCTGGTTGATTGGGTTGGATTGGATTGAAGGTGTTTAGACTAGGCTAAGAATTTTCAAAATTTGTTTTTGAAAGGAACCCCTTATTTTTATCTTTTGTTAGGAAAAAATGATGGATTAATTTTGAAGATTTTTTTTTTGAAATGTCGTGGTATGATGGTGATTTGTAAATGCTTTTTGAAAAAGGTAGAATAGACATGGGTGTAGGATTGATTTTGAGAAGATGTAAGTTTTGTTTTTTGAAATTGATTGAATATGGTAGGGTAAGAATGATAGGAATGATTTGCTGAACAGGACGGAGGAAATGGGAAGAGGTAGACATGCATGATGACTCTAACTCTACATGACCATTTTAGATGCACTTTTTAGGACAGATTCGACCTTGCATGAAAAGACTGAGTTTAATAAACTAGGTGGGAATCCTAAAATGACGCGAATGCAGACAGATCGAACATAGGACCGAATATAAGAGCTGCCACTGCGACGAATAAATCAAGGAAAATCATGCGATGCACAGACCGTGTGCCACGCAGCATTGCTGCGCGCGGCGCACAGTCGTGCGTTTGACGCGAGAGTGGTGCGCCAGGCGCAACTTAATGCGCTTGGCGCACTACTCCCCCGACACATTTTTCGGGGATTTAGTCGAAGTTTTGGCCAATTGATGATTTTGTTTAGACGCGATTTTTAGGAACGACGAATAATAATGACAAATTGAAAGGATAATAACAGGCAAGAATTGCAATCACAGGCAAATGTCATATAACATGGATGCAAAAGTTCCAACCTAAAGTCCAGTTCTATTTTGAAACTATTGGTCAGGTTTAGGTTTAGTCTGAAAGGGTCCATTACAATGAGATTGATCCCACGCTTCGTACCCCTGCTTAAAGAGGTGACCACGTGTAAGACGCACTCCAGCCTCAAGTCAGGAACAAGAGAACAATGCCATGGTTGGGTAGGTTTGCTTATGACTAAGATCCTACACTATCGCTCAGGAAGCTTTTTGGAAGGACAAAGCGCAAACCCCCCGGGGGTTACCTCACACATAGAACATGTGCTAATGAGGTAAGGTAGATTGTCCTTATGGTGGCTGAACAATAGCCATGTATATGCAAAACTGTATATTATTCAAAGGCATAAAAATTAGAATTAATCGTATTTTTCAAGTTTCACCCACTCATTTAAAAAAATTAATATTTTAAAATCCTCCCCAGTGAAGTCGCCAAATCGTAGGCGTGTTTTTATTTCGCCTACGCGGTGAGAGCGCGTATTAGATTTGACTACCCCACTGTTAAGGATTTATTGAAAATTGTTTTGAAAGAAGTCGCCAACAATTCTTTTTAGGTAGAATCATAAACCTAATTGGATATGGAAAAACCGTAGGGACAAATTATCCAATGTAGATTTCCCCGTCCTGACTCCATAGATGGTCAAAGTGAACCAAAGATTGAGTTCGGAGGTGAGGGTACGAATATAGTCATAATGAACCACATTCGCCCAGAGTTGGCCTCTACTATATATCGATTCATAACAGATTTTATGCCAAAGAATAACCAAATAATGTTTTAAACACCCTAAAAATATTTAGTCTAAGTAGGTTCAGCAAACACATTAAAGACTATTTTTAGTGACATATTATTAGGCAATCAATATTACAGGGAACCTAATAGGTTGTCCAAATTAATCTGATTAATGTTAGAACAATTCTTTTGGTCTTTGATTAGCAAAAATAACATGTGGGTGATAAAAGCAATAAAGCAGGACAATCATATAATAGGCATAGAATGATCAGGCAAGTATGTAATAATATGAAAAATAAATAAAAAGAAAGAAGAACGTTTAGAATGTACAGTAGAGCGATTTTATATTAAAGATCTACATCATGAAATAAGTGGTTAGTAACTTCAATATAAAAATATAGAATTTATTCAAGGACCCTCAGAATTATACCTATGCGGCTTAGATTAAGGAGCGCAACGATCTTTAGGCGGAGCAATCGTGAAACCAAGAACGCAGTGTGATTAAGAATTGATTGAAAGTATTTGAGTGTTTGAGTATTTGAGAATTCGAAGTGTATTTCGGAGTATTCGAGAGAATTTGTGTGCGTGAAATAATAATATGAAAAAGTCGTCCGTAATTCATGAAATTGCGGATATTTATAGGGAAGAAAAGACGTACGCTCCACGCAAGACCTGTGCCTGGCGCAGTCCTACGTGGCAGGCGCACTGCCACGCATCAGGCGCACATTGGTGTGCCTGACGCAGCCAGCTGAATCACAGATGGGCACGTGTAAACGCGTTTTGAAAAGATAGAAAAGAAAGTTGCGTCTCACACAGAACTTGCGTCAGACGCAGGACCTGTGTGAGTCACAACATCTACGTGTCAGGCGCTCATTGGCGCGTATGACGCGATATGGCCAATGTGCTCGACGCACGTGGCTCACTGCGCCGCGTCCGGCTCATATTCTGGAATATTCGAGCATATTCCATTGCACGTCTTTCGAATATACTTTTTTATCCCGAAAATTCCGGAGATGGAATTTTACGGATTAAAAATCTGATTTATTTATCAATGATAATAAAAATATTCATGGATAATATCTATTCAGATAATAAATATTTGATTGGGCTTTTAAAATTAAAACATTTTATGGGCTTAAAATACAATTAATCATCATGGACAATTAATTGGGCTATAGAATCTCATTTCAAAACACATTTTGGATTGGTTCTTTAGATTGCTCTTCCGTTGAGTCGCGCCAACTAATGCCGCGGAATGTTTCATCATCAGATACTTAAATGGGGAGACACGATTATGTGTCTAAAGAAGCCCCCACTTTGACTGAGGTTCAAGAAACCTAAAGTCAAAGTATACAGTGTCGGGACGGAGAACAATTCCAAACGTCTGATAATAACTACAAGCAATCTGATTACCTGATGAAGAAGATGTTAGCAGATAGGTGCAAACAACTCAGATAAAGCACATAATGATGCAAAAATGCACACTTAGACTCTCTAAGGATGCATGAGACGCTATGTAAGGATTTAGGTTATGCAAAGCTAAGGAAGACACGTCATGCAAGATCAGGGTTATGCAAGACTAGAATGTATGAAATGCAATGCAAGGTCAGGATTTTGCACGGCTAAAAGATGTGTAGAATTATAGAATGAGCAGGGTGATTAGAAATAGATTGAATGATTTTCGAAAATTATTTTTGATAAATAATCGGGGTCCGTCAACGAGGTCCGCGGATTACAACTCTTCGTGAGTCTGATTTGGAGGAACCACCACACATAGGAAGCCCCCACTTTCGGTGAGGTTTCCTTTAATTAGGCATTATGAGCCTTAATTGAAATGTACTTGATTTGATATTGAAACGTAGTTGCTATGTCTTGAACATTGAAAGTTTTCACTGGGGATTGTACTTGGGATTCTTCTTTGGTATAGGCAAAGTCAAGTACCGCCGGAAACCATGGAATTGTCGTAGAGTCCTTCGGAGACAAGGAGAGCTTGGATTGAAAAATAAAAAGTTTAAATTTATGACTCAAATGAATGTAGGTGGGAAAAGGCTTTCACGAGACTAGGTTCAGACTTGAGTCTATGTCGGGATCAAGAAAGAATATGCTCCTAAATTCTAGAAAGTTAAATCATTAGACCTTGATTAATTTATTTTATTGAAGCGGTCGGATCTCGAGATGAGGATTCCTACGTATCCTTGCGGAATCAGTCCATTCGTAATTCTGGATCTGATTTTTTTTATTATATTTTTTTTGTGCCCTAACTTTTGCCTAGGCCGCTCTTTCGGGTTTTTAACCTAGCAGGCTTGGACATACCATGAAAAAGGAGTTAGGGTTGATGAAAGGTTGAAGGCCTGAGGCTTAGATGAAGGTTTAATTGGTTTGGCGAATGGAGGATCATGGATTTGGAGTATATGATTAAGGTTTGATGGGGTTGAAGGATTTGAATGAGGGGTAAAACTTGTGTGCAAGCCCCCTAGCTTGACTTTTTATTTCTTTTTGAATCTTTTGTTTTTGTCCTGTGCGTTTTCTTTTGCTTTTGCTTTTTTTTTTTCGCACTTCGAATTTTTTACTTTTTTTTTATTTTATTTTTGCCTAGCATTGATAAATTTCATGTAGTAAGGCTTGCACACAAGTTTGGTTGAGGGTATTGGAAGGCATGAAGGATATCTGTGGAGCTTTGATGTTGAAGGGATGGTTTGGTTTATGGAGATGATGGTTTAAAGGATTTTTGGTTTTCCTTAGTTGTATGAGGATGACTTATGAAAGTTAATGGAAGAGAGAGGGGAATAACTCCTGATCAAAAGTATATCCTCTTTTTTTATTTTTCTCTTTATTTTGTTTCAGATCTTTTTAATTATTTTTAGTCAAGTTCATTTAGGTGATTTGAGTTTCATCATTATATAAAATGATGGAAGGCCAATGAAAATGAAAATGAAAATGAAATTCTTTTATTAATCAAAAATAAATAGAACAAGGCTTATTAGATGTAAAGTCCTAAATGACATAGACTCGACCAGAAAGGAAATGGAAAAGTTAGGGGAGGGACTCTCCGACTCAACTTAGAAAACTAGGGTTAAATGACTAAGCCCCGGTGTTATTTAGGTGCTGCCCAAGGGGTTGCTGTTATTGTTGACTTTTGCTGCAGGCGGAATTGGCAATCTACCGTCTTCAACCATATCCTGTAGGTGATTCTTTAAGATCCAGCACGCAGATGTTGGGTGTCCATTCCCTTGGTGGTACTTACAGTAGGCATTAGGATACCATCTCTTGGATCTATTTTCGGGAGCAGAATCTGGAGTAGGACCAATTGGCTAAAGCGCTCCCTTTGCATGAAGTCTGGTGAAGGCTTCTTCTAAGGACATGCCAAAAGGTGAGAATGTTCTTTGAGGCTTTTGATAACCTCTCCTTTCAGCAGCTATGGCATTGATGTCGTTGCTTTTGGAGCTGGAAGGGTTATTGTTACTCTTCTTGAAAGAGTTGTTGTTGTTGTTGGAAGTCTTATTCTTGTTGGCTTGTACCTCTTCCTCAATCAGCAAGCCTACCTTATAGAGCTTCGTTAAAGACTCTATGGGTTGGAATTTAATATGATCTCCATACTTAGGCTGCAGGTTGCAGATCACCAGGCGGACTCGATCCTCTTGAGATGGCCTGTTAATCATTTGTGCAGCTTTATCCCTCCATCTGTTAAGGAAGGTGACAAAGTCTTCATTGGAGTTTTGTTTAGTTAGCTACAACTCACGATGACCAATGGGAAGTTGAGTGTTGTATACATATTGTTTGTGGAGCTCTTCTCTAATGTAGTCCTAGTCATTCAGCTTGGCCTTATTCAGTGATCTGAACCACTTGGATAGATGTGCATCCAAGGTTAAAGGAAAGACATAAGGAAACAGGTCCTTGCTCATGCCTTTGAGAGCCATAGAGATGGAAAATGCTCTCAAGTGGTCATTTGGGTCTTCGACCCCCTTGAATTTTGGGAGTTCACCTAAGGTTACCTTTTTAGGGAGTTTTTCCCTTAGTTCAGGATCAATGATGTCATCATGGCCATGAGCCTGACTATCGAGCGCAGGAATCGACTTGATCAATTGCTCGAGTTTTTCGAATCTCAATTATGTGTCGGTTTTGAATGGGGGTGGAGTGTCGCCTTGCTCGTCTTCTTCAGTTAGCTTCTCCCTCAGTGCCTTAATCTCTTTGTCTTGTTCCTCAAGACGAGAGTTCATCAGTGTGAGTTGAGCCATAATGGCACTGAGTTGTTCATTAGTTTCTCCCATTTTAGATGATGCTTCAGAAGAGTCAGAGGACTCGTCTCAAAAGTGAGGATGCGCTTGACAAGTCTGGGAGAAGGTCGACTTTGTTGCCTCTCTTTCGGACGTTCCCAAGTTATAATCTCACGATCCGTCCTGAACAGAAATCGAACGGACCTCGTAAATTTTAAGAAATAATGTTTTCGAAATGAGAAATGGAGATGAGAAATGAGAAGTGGAAATGGAAATGGAAATGGAGAATGAAAATGGAAAATAATTTTGAAATGGAAATGGAAATGGTTATGGGTTTTGGACTAGTATAGACTTGACCATGATGGAGACATGGGCCTAACTATATGCAGATGCAGACATTGACTGGACTGGACTAATCAAGCAGACTGGACTCTATGACTGGGTTATGGTGATGATAGAGGAGACTAGACTTTGAGCTTACGGGTGAGTAAGCATGATAGACTTTAAGGAGGTTGGACAATAAGGGAGACCAAACTCTTAACTTAAGGCAAGCGAGGCTAGGCAACTAGACCTTGAACTTACGGGTGAGCAAGCAGGCTTGACAACTAGACTTCGAAACTTACATTAAACTAAGTAGGCTAGACTCAAAAATTGCCTATGGACTTATGGAATGCTAGACCTTGAACTTACGGGTGAGCAAGTAGGCTAGACACAAAAATTGCCCTACGAGACTTAAGGAATGCTAGACCTTGAACTTACGGGTGAGCAAGCGAGGCTAAACACAAAAAATGCCAATAGACTTATGGAATGCTAGACCTTGAACTTACGGGTGAGCAAGCAGGCTAGACTTTAAGGGATGAACTTTTATAGTCCTAAGACCGAATTTTTATAGTACGAATACTAACTAGGGCTTACATGGAGATGCAAACTAGACCTAGGATATGAATTGACACATAGGTTTATCTTGGGTGGGAAATGTACATGGGCTTAACATTAGAGTTGGACTAGGATTGGACTTAGAATGGGATAGACTGGGATTAGACTTGGGTGACTTGACATAGACTAGGGTTCACATAGAGATGCACATGGGCCTACCTTTGACTTGAACTAGACTTATATGGGCCTAAGATGGACTCTAATGCTAGCGGACCTAATATGCATGCATGGACTCAAATTTTGATGGGCCTAATATGAATGCAAAATGAACTCCAATGCATATGGGCCTAGAATGAATGCAAGTGAATTGGATTTGCTTGATTGGGTTTGATTGGATTGAAGGTGTTTAAACTGGGCTTAAAATTTTCAAAATTCGTTCTTGAATGGAAACCTTGTTTTTATCTTTTGTTAGGAAAAGATGATCAATTAATTTTGAAGAATATTTGTTTTTTTTGAAATGTCGTCGTATTATCTTTGATTTGTAAATGCTTTTTGAAAAAGGTAGAATAGAAATGGGTGTAGGATTGATTTTTAGAAGATGTAAGTTTTTTTTGTTAAATTGATTGAATATGGTAGGGTAAGAATGAAAGGAAAGATTTGCTAAACAGCAGGGCGGAAATGGGAAGAGGTAGACATGCATGATGACTCTAACTCTACATGACCATTTTAGATGCACTTTTTAGGACAGATTCGACCTTGCATGAAAAGACTGAGTTTTTTTAACTAGGTGGGATTCCTAAAATGACCATATTATCTTGTTTTTTATTACGCGAATGCAGACAGATCGAACATAGGACTGAACATAAGATCGACAACTACGACGAATAAATCAAGGAAAAGCATGCGATGCACCGACTGCATGACACGCAGCATTCTTGCGCGCGCGGCGAATAGTCGTGTGTGCGACGCGGAGTGGTGCGCCATGCGCAACTTAATGCGCTTGGCGCACTACTCCCCCGACACGTTTTTCGGGGAATTAAGTCGAAGTTTTGGCCAATTGATGATTTTGTTTAGACATGATTTTTAGGAACGACGCATAATAATGCCAAATTCACAGGATAATAACAGGCAAGAATTGCAATCACATGCAAATGTCATATAACATGGATGCAAAAGTTCCAACCTAAAGTCCAGTTCTATGTTTGAAACTACTGGTCAGGTTTAGGTTCAGTCTGAAAGGGTTCGTGACTAAGAGATTAATCCCACGCTTCGTACCCTGTTTAAAGAGGTGGCCACGAATAAGATGCACTCCAGTCTCAAGTCAGGAACAAGAGAACAATGCCATGGTTGGGTAGGTTTGCTTATGACTAAGATCCAACACTATCGCTCAGGAAGCTTTTTGGAAGGACAAAGCGCAAACCCCCCGGGGGTGACCTCACACATTGAACATGTGCTAATGAGGCAAGGTAGATTGTCCTTATGGTGGCTGAACAATAGCCATGCATATGAAAAACTGTATATTATTCAAAGGCATAAAAATAAGAATGAATCGTATTTTTTAAGTTTCACACACTCATTTAAAAAATTTAATTTTTTAAAATCCTCCCCAGTGAAGTCGCCAAATTGTAGGTGTGTTTATTTCGCCAACGCGGTGTGAGCGCATATTTGATTTGACTACCCCTCTGTGTAAGGTTTGATTGAAAATTGTTTTAGAAGAAGTCGCCTACAATTCATTTTAGGAAGAATCAAAAACCTAATTGGATATGGAAAAACCGTAGGGACAAATTATCCAATGTAGATTTCCCCATCCTGACTCCATAGATGGTCAAAGTGAACCAAAAATTGAGTTCGGAGGTGAGGGTACGAATATAGTCATAATGAACTACATTCGCCCAGAGTTGGCCTCTACTATATATCAATTCATAACAGATTTTATGCCAAAGAATAACCAAATAATGTTTTAAACACCCTAAAAATATTTAGTCTAAGTAGGTTTAGGAAACACATTATAGACTATTTTTAGTGACATATTATTAGGCAATCAATATTACAGGGAACCTAATAGGTTGTCCAAATTAATCTGATTAATGTTAGAACAGTTCTTTAGGTCTTTGATTAGCAAAAATATATGGGTGATAAAGCAATAAAGCAGGACAATCATATAATAGGCATAGAATGATCAGACAAGTATGTAATAATATGAAAAATAAATAAAAAGAAAGAAGAAGGTTTAGAATATACAGTAGAGCGATTTTATATTAAAGTTCTACATCATGAAATAAGTGGTTAGTAACTTCAATATAAAAATATAGAATTTATTCAAGGACCCTCAGGATTATACCTATGCGGCTTAGATTGAGGAGCGCAACGATCTTTAGGCGGAGTAATCGTGAAACCAAGAACGCAGTGTGATTAAGAATTGATTGAAAGTATTGAAAGTATTTGAGTGTTTGAGAATTCGAAGTGTATTTCGGAGTATTTGAGAGAATTTGTGTGCGTGAAATAATAATATGAAAAAGCCGTCCGTAATTCATGAAATTGCGGATATTTATAGGGGAAAAGGAGACGTGCGCTCCACGCAAGACCCGCACTCAGCGCAGTCCTACGTGGCGGCGCAATGCCATGCGTCACACATTGGTGTGCTGACGCAGCCAACCCAATCCACGAGATAGGCACGTGTAAACGCGTTTTGAAAAGATAGAAATGAAAGTTGTGTCTCGCACGAGAACTTGCGTCGAGCCTCGAGGACTTTGTGTGAGTCACAAAATCTACGTGTCAGGCGCTCATTGGCGCGCCTGCCGTAATATGGCCAAAGTGCTGGACGCACGTGGCGCGCTGAGCGCAGCCCCCGCGTCCGGCGTATATTCTGGAATATTCGAGCATATTCCATTGCGCGTCTTTCGAAGATACTTTTTTATCCCTAATATTCCGGAGATGGAATTTTACGGATTAAAAATATGATTTATTTATCAAAGATAATAAAAATATTCATGAAAAATATTTATTAAAATTATAAATATTTGATTGGGCTTAAAATACAATTAATCATCATGGACAATTAACTGGGCTTTACAATATCATTTCAAAACACATTTTAGATTGGGTCTTTAGATTGCTCTTTCGTTGAGTTGCGCCAACTAATGCCGCGGTATGTTTCATCATCGGATTCTTAAATGGGGAGACACGATTATGTGTCTACAGAAGCCCCCACTTTGACTAAGGTTCAAGAAACCTAAAGTCAAAGTATGCGGTGTCGGGACGGAGAACAATTCCAAACGCTCTGCAGTTTAGAACTGATCTATATACGCCGGTCTCTGCAAAACAAAGTTAGTATGTAGGACAATAACTACAAGCAATCTGATTACAACTGAAGAAGATGTCAGCAGATAGGTGCAAACAACTCAGATAAAGCACATAATGATGCAAAAATGCAAACTTAGACTCTCTAAGGATACATGAGACGCTATGCAAGGATTTAGGTTATGCAAAGCTAAGGAAGACACGTCATGCAAGGTCAGGGTTATGCAAGACTAGAATGTATGAAATGCAATGCAAGGTCAGGATTTTGCACAGCTAAAAGATGTGTAGAATTATAGAATGAGCAGGATGATCAGAAATAGATTGAATGACTTTCGAAAATCGTTTTTGAAAAATAATCGGGGTCCGTAAACGAGGTCCGCAGATTACAACTCTTCGGGAGTCTGATTTGGAGGAACCACCACACATAGGAAGCCCCCACTTTGGGTGAGCTTGCCTTTAATTAGGCATTATGAGCCTTAATTGAAATGTACTTGATTCGATATTGAAACGTAGTTGCTATGTCTTGAACATTGAAAGTTTTCACCGGGGATTGTACTGGGGATTCTTCTTTGGTATAGGCAAAGTCAAGTATCGCCAGAAACCATGGAATTTCGGAGAGTCCTTCGGGGACAAGGAGAGCTTGGATTGAAAAATAAAAAGTTTAAATTTATGACTCAATTGAATGTAGGTGGGAAATGGCTTTGACGAGGCTAGGTTCAGACTCGAGTCTATGTCGGGATCTAGAAAGAATATGCTCCAAAATTCTAGAAAGTTAAATCATTAGAGCTTGATTAATTTATTTTATTGTAGCGGTCGGACCTCGAGATGAGGATTCCTACGTATCCTTGCGGAATCAGACCATTCGTAGTTCTGGATCTGATTTTTTTTATATATATTTTTTTGTGCCCTAACTTTTGCCTAGGCCGCCCTTTCGGGTTTTCAACCTAGCAGGCTTGGACATAACATGAAAAAGGAGTTAGGGTTGATAAAAGGTTGAAGGCCTGAGGCTTAGATGAATGTTTAATTGGTTTGGCGAATGGAGGATCATGGATTTGGAGTATATGATTAAGGTTTGATGGGGTTGAAGGATTTGAATGAGGAGTAAAACTTGTGTGCAAGCCCCCTAGCTTGACTTTTTATTTCTTTTTGAATCTTTTCTTTTTGTCCTGTGCGTTTTCTTTTGCTTTTGCTTTTTTTTTTCGCACTTCGAATTTTTTACTTTTTTTTGTTTTTATTTTTGCCTAGCATTGATAAATTTCATGTAGTAAGGCTTGCACACAAGTTTGGTTGAGGGTATTGGAAGGCATGAAGGATATCTGTGGAGCTTTGATGTTGAAGGGATGGTTTGGTTTATGGAGATGATGGTTTAAAGGATTTTTGGTTTTCCTTAGTTGTATGAGGATGGCTTATGAAAGTTAATGGAAGAGAGAGGGGAATAACTCCTGATCCAAAGTATATCATCTTTTTTTTTATTTTTCTCTTTTTTTTGATTCAGATCTTTTTTATTATTTTTAGTCAAGTTCATTTAGGTGATTTGAGTTTCATCATTGAGTTAGAAGCATATATAAAATGATGGAAGACCAATGAATCTGAAATGAAAATGAAATTCTTTTATTAATCAGAAATAAATAGAACAAGGCTTATTAGATGTAAAGTCCTAAATGACATAGACTCGACCAGAAAGGAAATGGAAAAGCTAGGGGAGGGACTCTCCGACTCAACTTAGAAAACTAGCGTTAAATGACTAAGCCCCGGTGTTATTTAGGTGCTGCCCAAGGGGTTGCTGTTATTGTTGACTTTTGCTCCAGGCGGAATTGGCAATCTACCGTCTTCAACCATATCCTGCAGGTGATTCTTTAAGGTCCAACACGCAGATGTTGGGTGTCCATTCCCTTGGTGGTACTTGCAGTAGGCATTAGGATCCCACCTCTTGGATCTATTTTCGGGAGCAGGATGTGGAGTAGGACCAATAGGCTGAAGTGCTCCCTTTGCATGAAGTCTGGTGAAGGCTTCTTCTCAGGACATGCCTAAAGGTGAGAATGTTCTTTGCGGCTTTTGATAACCTCTCCTTTCAGTAGGTATAACATTGATGTCGTTGCTTTTGGAGCTGGAAGGGTTATTGTTACTCTTCTTGAAAGAGTTGTTGTTGTTGTTGTTGTTGTTGGAAGCCTTATTCTTGTTGGCTTGTACCTCTTCCTCAATCAGCAAGCCTACCTTATAGAGCTGCGTGAAAGATTATGTGTCCACAACAGGGGTATTATGTAGAAAAATCCTTTTGTTTTTCTTTATTTTTCAAATTTTTTTTGTTATTTTTGCTCTTTTTTAATTTTTTTTTTATTTTCTTAGAACTAAAAACAATGATTGAAAAAGAAGAAAAAGAAAAGGAAAATAAAGAAAGAAGATGAAAAATGAGAGAAAATTGTTATTGGGTTTTTAAAAAAAAATATATATGATATTTTTTTTCTTTTTCTTAAAAACTAAGAAAGCAAACAAATAAGAAAAATAAAATCATGGCATAACACATATTAACAAGCATTGACCCATTTACCAAGCATAACCACAATTACAAGCAACAAATCAATCAAAAAATGCAACAAGGGTGTCCTAACACCAACTCCGAAAAGTAGAAACCACTCAAACAATGAAAATACCCCCTAAGCCAAACCAAACACCATTCTCGTTGTGAAAATAAGAACAATCGAGGAGGTGGTGAGGAGAGAGACCAACTCAAGGGTCTAGGTCCTCCTCCCCCACAGGGGGAGGCGTGGGTTGCATATAAGAGGGGTAGGGGGTGCCGCGAGGAACCATATTGTTATCATGAAAAAATTGCAAGATGGGTGAAAAGATATCCAGCATCTCTTGTTCGAAGGTGGTTAATATTTGTTCAAAACTATCAAACCGCCTATCAATATGAGCATAAATAGGGGCATAGTCGGGAATATAGGTGGGATGAGGTGGGGGAGGAGGAGGAGGGGGAGGGTGATCGGTCCCCTAGGTGCCATTACTTCCTATGGTTCCAGGTCAAGAATAAAATCACCCTAATCTAACTAACTAGCCTAATAAGGTAGTATAGTGTAGTAAGGGGTCGTATCCACGGAGAAGCAATGGGTTTTACACTTAGTTCGAGATGCAATCAATTGACAGGAGTAAAAAGGGGGTTTAAGTAAACAACTAGACTAACTAAGGCAAATAGAATAAGAGTGATTAATCAATAAGACAAACACTAGGGATAGGGGGAATCATGGAACTCACAACAACAATTTCAACAACATTTGGTAGGCAATGGTTCAAATCTATTGAGGGTTTTGGTCCAACATCAAGAGGTCACTCTCGCACACCTCTCAAAACCGCCTACCCAACCCCGCCTATGAGGTCGTGGTCTACCCATCATCAACTCATCACTAATATCAAGCTTGCTCTCACATAACCCAACATTAGCACAAGATTCAAGCACAAAGGTGATCAAGTTTCATGCTTTAACAATAAAATACCTTGATTCGAGCACCAAAAGAACAATTACCAAAACCAACCAAACATCATTCAAAATCATCACAAAGTCCCATTATCCCCCTTCCTTAGCTAGAAATCTAGCCTAGGAAGGAGTTAAACATAGTAAGACTAGTAAAAGCAACTAACAATAAAAGGAGCAAACATGCTAAAACTACTAAGCATGATTAGTGAAAACGAGAAAGATTGAACTTTTGAACGATAGACTACTAAGACTAATCAACACAAGAATAAACTAATTTAAACAAGCATAAAACTAAACAAATAACTAAAAATAAGCTAGGAAAATAAGATTAGAGACTAGAAATTACCAAAAGATTGAAGCTTTCATTGATAAAAATGAAGAACAAATGTTGAGTTACAACTTTCTCTCTCCTAAGAATGTGTTTTTCTCTCTCTAATTAACCTAGAAGAATGTGCTCATTACTTAGGACCCTCTTTTCTGGAATTAAAAGCTTACCCTAAATGTCTTAAGAGAGGGTATTTATACCCCTCACAAATACAACTTAAAGTAAGGGCAAACAGCGAAAAAAATCGGGAGCTGAACCATGCAGAGTTCCCGCTCCTTGCATGGAGCGCCAACTCTGAGCCAAATGTCAGATATTTCTTCAGCAGGTCGAAGCTCCCGCTCTATCCGTGGAGCGCGAGTTCTGAGCTTATGTGAGGTTTCCCTCCTGCAAGTCGAAGCTCCCGCTCCAACAAGCTGGAGCGCCAGCTTTAATTTCTCGGTAAAGTGCATGTATAACATGGGGACTCCCGCTCCAGCGGGAGCGCCCGCTTGGCTGTTTTCTACTCTTTTTGCAGTTTGAAGCTCCTTATCTCCATCCAAAGGCTTCCTTTTGCCATTCCAAGCTTCGACAATCTTGATTAGGCCGCTAGGAACCTGAAAGAAGATAAGAACAAGTCATAGCATATGGTGTTCACAACATTCAATCTTCACATGAATAGAAAGCTACCTACAACTCCCAAAAAGATTCAAAATGTATGAAGCTAGTAGATTCACTAACATTGAACAAAGCTAAGCTAAATAAGCATAAAAATGAACAAAACAAAGGCTTAATTAGGGTGGAAAGAGGCCATAAAAGTGGCCTTAAAAGCCACTTATCAAACTCCCCCAAACTAAGTCCTTTGTTCGTCCTCGAATAAAGAGAAAGCAGTAAAGTCTGTACACGCTAACTCACTTTCGTTGGAATCACAGTCAATTTTAGCATAAATGACATGCCCTTTAAACCTCAAAGTTGCCAAGGAGGACGAGTGTGCTCTCGTAAGGGTTTTCTAAGAGTTTGACCCATAACTCTAGATCTTAGAACGCAAGGCAAATCAAAAATAAATAAACCAAAGAAAATAAAAATGTGGTCTTAAGTGAGATTTTAAAGAGAAGCAAACACAAATGGATGCAAGAATTTCTAGACACTAAAAGTAAGCATGCTCAAAGATGTCCATAGGTTGATTAAAACATACCATACACTAAGCATAGAGAACTAGATAGAGTGCAATTCCTCAAATTCTACAACCATACATACCGCATTCTCTCAACTAGTTTCAAATTCGCCATTCAAGGTAGCTTCTCTAAACTCCGAAAAATGGAGCCGATAAATGTAACAAGAAATAGAATAGGAGAAGGTTACTCGACATCTCGACATAGCACACTCGCTCAATAGGCTTGATTCCAATCTTCCGCCACCGACAATTATTCAACCCTCTATGGTCAAAAGGACTTTTTAAGGGTGGTAACGTAGGCTAGGGGTAAAGGGTGTGAATAAATTTCCATTGTGGTGTTCAATCCTAATATAGTGAAGTCTTAGTACGAGCGAAAGAGCTAAATAACCATGAATCACAAATCATATTCAACCATTTAGGGATAAGGTTCCCCCAAACTTATTAAAAAAAACATAACAATAAAAGAACTATTTTTGGATTTTCTTTCTATTTCTCCCTTTTTCATTTTTTTTTTCATTTTCCCCGCCTTCTTTGACTTTGGGTGGCTTTTTCTATGAAGTTGCAATTGCATTTATTCAAGAATATACACAACATTTCCACTATACCACAAGAATCTCATCATTTTCCTTTGCCCTTATTTTTTTTCAAATATCACTCAAGACAATCGCTCTAACTTCACTATTCACTACAAGGGTGAAAAATAAAACAAAGAGGCAATTGGCTTGTATTGAGGTAATCAAAGAAAAGGATAAGGCTCAAAGGGTTAAGAGGAAGGGCAAATGCAAATAAAAACAAAACCAAGAAAAAGAGAAAAAACAAGAATAAAAAGCCTAAAACTATAAAAAAAAAAAATAGTCATCGAAATGAATGCCTTTATCTTTCCCTAGAGTGGCTCGGTCGCGATCTTAGATAGATTAGAGTCAAGTTCTCGATAGAAGTATGCAATGTCGAGGATCCATGCACTCAAAATAGATGTTGGGGCTTATTTTTTTGAAAGTCCTCACATGGGATTATCAAGCAAATACTACCTTTAAGGTTTCAAATCACTAGAGAGAGCAACACCATCATACCACAATCCATGAATTAAGGTCTTGTGCTCTCAAAAAGTTCTAACCACTACCTTAACATAGGGTATCCTAAAATCAACCATAAACATCTCAAAGCATGCGGACTTCTAACATCTAGGATTAAAAGCATTCAAAAGAGTAGAGCTTCAATGATATTGTTCTCAAGTCAAGAGCAAAAGTAGAAATAAATAAAAGAAAATTTTGCCTTGCTTCATGCGTTTTTTTTTATATAGCAAGAGATGAAAGCAAGTAGGTAATGGCACGTAATCAACACAATCACAAAAATTTAGCACTTAAACCCAAGTGGTGTTCATAACCACCAATGTAAAATTTAAAGCCAAGCAACCTCGAACGATCATCTTCTTTCCTAAACTATCCTAAAACTAAGCAAATAAGTAATTAAAAGGGAGTTGGAACGATCTCACCCATCATTGAAGCAATAAAGGCCAAATGCAAGATCGGAAGTAAAAGAGCATCTTCAAACCTTGACTTCATCTCCGGATACTTGCTATGAAAGGTCATCAACTCAAAAGAGAGATTAGTTCCAACAAGAGTATATACAAAAGGCAGAGAGATGATAACTTACAAGTTAACAAAAACAAACATATCTAGCTTAACATATAGCTCAACAACTCCTTAAGCTTGCCATGCCCCCGAGCCATGTCCCCTAAAATTGCGCCTCCATATCAAATACAATGCAAAGTACACCCCCTCCCAACTTGAATGGAAAACCGACCTCGGTGAGACCAAGGAATAGTGAAATGAAAAAGGGAAAGGGGAAGGAGGGGCGATTCATGGGGTGATCTAAGATCCACTTGGCCCGCCCTCATCGGGGCGACGCCAATGATAATCAAGCTCGATCGGGGTCCCATCCTCACGCAAGGGGGGCCATGGGGTTCCCAACCACTGTAAAAGTTGGGAGGGAATTCCGAGTACCCCGTATAGAGTGGGTCATGGCTATACTCCGGTGGGATGTACCTATAGGCGGGGTCGCCGAAATAGTCACACCCCCCGGGCTGGGTATAGTCATACGGGGGAAAAGTGCACCGCTCCCTAATTTGGGAGGATGGGCCTTACCAATAGGGATAGACCGGCTCACGAGGAATGCCATTAATGTGCTCCTCTCCCCAACTTGGCACTGGCCCTAGCACTGGAGGCCAATAGGGATGGTTAACCAGTGGGGCGATTTGCCCTTGCTCCACAAAATGGTTGAAAAGCAAAGAATTGTGGAGCGCCATCCCTTGGTTATTGGCCTCCAATTGGCCCACTTGCAAGCTTAAGTTATTAAAAGCATGTTCAATGTTAAAACTAGAAGGGTAGGAGTGGCTCATACCTCCCTCCTCTTGGGAGGGGTGACGTTCGTGCTCCACTCCTTGTGGTCTTGGTTGTCGTTGTTGTTGTTGTTGTTGCCTTGCTCTGTTTCTTCTTTCAATCTCATTCGGATCAAGCTCCGAAGCATCAATCTCCTCAAATGGTACTCTCCATGGATTTAGGGTATTTGCTGGGGGTTCGGTCATGAATCTATTGGGGATCTTCCACCATATTGCACCCTTGATCAACCAAAAGGTAGCTCTAGATGTCTCTTTGGTGAATTTCACGTTCTTGAGGTGATCATGGTTGAGAACCAACCCATAGTTCTCCGGCACCATCTTTACAAGTTGCTCTTTGAACCCGAGCTTATAAGCAAGCCATGTCGCCAACCCTCCCAATTGGATGGGCCCTTTCATTCTTGTGTCTTGCTTGATGGTGAGCATCCTCGTGGCAAGCAAACAACCCAAGTTAACTTTGTCGGCCGGGTTACTTTGATCTAGCAACCTTCTTCCTTCACTTGCTCTCCATAGCAAATGTAGTTCTTGGTCGCTCATTTTTCCTAGGTCTTGCCGGGAGAAGAAACAATACACCAACATACGATGAAAGTACCTCAATGCGGCATGATGGATTTCGGAGGCTTTGGATGAGTTATAGAGGAAATCCCTAGACCCATCAGTTATCCTCTTCCACCAAGCTTGCATGTCATAACCTTCAACTCCATCCCCAGAACAATCAAACAACTCGGCTCTAGGATCCCAACCAAAATACTCATTAAACTTTGCAAGGTTCATGGTTTGCTGGTGGTTGAACATCCTGAATTTAATGTCAAATGCGTCCCCCGCCTCCGTAGATGTCCTCTTGAATTCAAAGCTAGCTAAGAATTCTAGAGCTAGAGTGCGGTAGGTGAGGGGAGGTTGCGCGAGGTGGTTGTAGGTTTTATCTGTGGTAACCCAATTATTTGGGATTTGATTTTTAAGATATGGGGCAAAACCGAGTATACGGGTAAGGTCGCACACTTTATCATTAATCCCGAGGTGGAAACAAGTTATATGATCATGGAAAAGGGTTTGTTTCACCTCCCTCTTCTCAAGCTCACGGAACTTTGCTTTATGTTCGGGTTTGGTAAGGTTCACACTGTAGGAAGGTGAGGTGCTAGTGCGAGGTCTTTTCGAACCCATTACACCGGTATCAAACACAATAGTCAACAACAATAATCACCACCAACAACAAAATCAACCAACAAAAACCAGCAACAATACCAAAAGGTTGAAGAATCCATGGATTTTCCTCAACAACCACTGCAACTTCACAAGTATCCCCAAAAATTAGCACAATTAACCAACAATAACACCACCACAATCACCAATTAATCGCTTTCAAGAACAAACTCAAGCCAAAACACCTAATTTCATCTAACACAAAAACTCCAAGCGAAGCCCTAACAAAACCAAGTACAAATACTCAAAAATAAGTAAAATGAACTTGATTAGGAGAGATTTTACCACAATTGGAACCAAATTCTTCTTCTTATTGTGCAAAGGAGAGTAAACCCGAGTGAAACCCGAAGTGGCCCGAGCAAAAACCCCGAATTGATGCTAAGAGTTGAACTTGGAGTGGCAAATTTTGAGTAGAAGTGAGAATGGGGAACGTTTTGGGTGTTTTTGAGAGGAAATTGAGTGATATTGATGATGAAAAGTGGTGATTTGTGGAGGGTTTGGGTGGAATGTGGGTGGTTTGAAGAGAGAGTGAGGGTTTGAGTGTGGGGGTTTTTGTGAGTTTGAGTGAGAGAATGGGAGGGCATAGGGCTGGTGTGCATGTTTTTTTTAAGAACAGGTGCTCGAAGCTCCCGCTCCATTCCCAAAGAGGGCGCTCTGACTGGCCTTGTAAATTTTTTTTCAGAAAAATCGCCTGAAGCTCCTGCTCCACTGCCCAAAGCGGGCGCTTTGACTTGAGCGGGCGCTTTGACATTTGGAGCGGGGGCTTCATAATCTCGGCATTTGCTTTGCCTGCAGCATCAGAGCGGGCGCTCCAATGTTTGGAGAGGGAGCTCTGAATCAAACACTTGGCAAAAAAAATTTCCTTTTGCTGGGGCGGGCGCTTCAAAAGTCTAGAGCGGGGGCTTCAGATTCTCGGCTTTCTTTGCTTTGAGCTTCAGAGTGGGCGCTTCAAAGGTTGGAGCGGGAGCTCTGTATCCAAGACTTAATCACTTTTTTTTTCTTTATGCTGGGGCGGGCGCTCCAAGAAGTTGGAGCGGGGGCTTCAAATTTTCGGCATTCTTCACAATTAGAAGTGGTAATTGGAGCAGGCGCTCCAATACTTTGGAGCGGGAGCTCTGAGCCTAATACTTAGCTGATTTTCTTTTTCCCTTTTCCTGCACACATACACAACAAACCATACCCTATTGGGGTTTAAGAGATGTAAGACTTAGCTTGAAACTCAACTCAACTATTGGTTAGATGAGCCGAGAGGCCGTGCCTCGTATTTCCCAATCAAACTAATATCCACCTCCTCCGATCCCTTGGGGAAAAATCCTCCGGATTTTACAATCCACCAAAACAAAATCAAAATCAAAGTTCAACAGTAACAAAATATAAAAAATATATACAAAGGCGATTGATTTATGGTCTTAAGCTAGACCTCTTCATCTTTCTCAAATGGCTTCGGGGAACGAGTCGGTTGGGACCGACTCGAGCATCAAACAACCAAGTTTTCCAATTTGTTCCTTATCGAAATATTTCTTTATTCTTTGGCCATTTACCATGAACCTAGCTCCATCTTCACCTTCCAATTCAAACGAGCCATAGGGAGTGACCTTGATGATAGAGAATGGGCCGGACCACTTATACTTCAACTTTCCGGGGAAGAGATGGAGCCGTGAGTTGAATAAGAGAACTTTGTCGCCAACCTTGAAGTCATGATCTTTGATTCTTTTGTCATGCCACTTCTTGGTTTGCTCTTTGTAAAGCCTAGAGCTCTCATATGCATCGAACCTTAGCTCTTCCAACTCATTGAGTTTAAGCAACCTCTTCTTTCCGGCAAAGTCGGGGTCCATATTGAGCATTTTCAAGGCCCACCATGCCTTGTACTCAAACTCAACCGGTAGATGATACCCCTTTCCATAGACAAGCCGATAAGGAGTAGTGCCAATCGGGGTCTTGTAAGCGGTCCTTATAGCCCAAAGAGTGTCATCCAAACGAAGAGACCAATCTTTCCTTGATTTATTTACCATCCTTTCGAGCAACTTCTTGATTTCGCGATTTGAGACTTCCACTTGCCCTTGAGTTTAAGGATGGTAGGGCAAACCGACCTTATGGTGCACATCATACTTTTTCAAGAGAGCTTCAAATTGCTTCTTAGCAAAATGAGACCCTCCATCACTAATGAGACATCGTGGCACTCCAAATCGAGGGAAGATGATCTTTTTGAGCAACTTCATCACTACCTTATGGTTATTGGTAGGTGAAGGGATGGCTTCTATCCACTTGGTCACATAATCCATGACCACCAAAATATATTGGTTTCCACAAGAAGAAACGAAAGGGCCCATAAAGTCCACACCCCATATGTCAAAAGGCTCAACTTCAAGAATAAATTGTTGGGGCATTTCATTCCGTTTGGTTATTCCGCCCATTCTTTGGCATCGGTCACAACGAAGGATGAATGTGTAAGCATCTTTATGCAATGTTGGTCACCAAAGGAGACAATCAAGGATCTTTGCTACTGTTTTACCAACACCACCATGGCCTCCACATGCAAGTGAGTGACAATGCTCCAAAACTCCTTCAATCTCGTGAGTGGGCACACATTTTCGAAATACACCATCACTACACCTCTAGTACAAATGCGGATCATCCCAAAAATACCTCTTGACCTCCTTGAAAAACCTTTTTCTTTCTTGAGAATTGTAGTCATGAGGCACCATTTCACTCGCCAAATAGTTAGCAATATCGGCGTACCAAGGGATTGTGTTGGAAATGATTGCCATGAGAGTGTCATCACGAAGCTCATCATTGATTGGTTTCTCCGCCTCACCATAGGAAGGATGGTCTAATGGCAACCGAGAGAGGTGGTCCGCCACTAGATTTTCACTCCCCTTCTTATCAAGAATCTCCATGTCACATTCTTGAAGGAGAACCCATCGAATTAGCCGTGGCTTGGCATCTTTCTTGCTCATTAAGTACTTGACCACGGCATGATCGGTGTAGACGATGGCCTTATTGCAAACAAGATAGGGCCGGAATTTGTCAAATGCAAACACCACCGCCAACATCTCTTTCTCCGTGGTCGAATAATTCTTTTGTGCATCATCTAGAGTGCGGCATGCATATGAGATCACATTCAATTTCTTTTCCTTCCTTTGTCCAAGCACAACACCAACTGCATAGTCACTCGCATCACACATTAGTTCAAATGGGAGCTCCCAATCCGGAGCTTGCACAATGGGCACATTCACTAAAGCATTTTTCAAGGTCTCAAATGCCTTTGTGCAAGCTTCATCAAATCAGAACTCCACTTCTTTTTGAAGTAGACTCGTCACAGGTCTTACAATTTGTGAAAAATCTTTGACGAAACGCCGATAAAAGTCGGCATGCCCCAAGAAGGCACGCACCCCGGTCACCGAAGTGGGTGGGAGTAGCTTTTCAATCACCGCGACCTTTGCCGGGTCAACTTCAATTCCATTCTTTGAAATCTTATGGCCAAGGACAATGCCCTCCTCAACCATAAAATGACACTTTTCCCAATTTAATACGAGGTTCGTCTCTTGACATCTTTTTAAGACTTTCTCGAGATTCTTTAAGCACTTGTGAAAAGACGAACCGCAAGCACTAAAATCATCCATGAAAACTTAAATGACATCTTCAAGCATGTCGGAAAAGGTGGCGGTTATGCACCTTTGGAAGGTAGATGGAGCATTGCATAAACCGAAAGGCATTTCGGTATGCAAATGTTGCATAAGGGCATGTAAAAGTTGTTTTATGTTGGTCATCCGGATGTATAGGAATTTGGAAGAATCCAGAGTAACCATCAAGAAAACAATAATCAGAATGCTTTACCAACCTCTCCAACATTTGGTCAATGAATGGCAAAGGGAAATGATCCTTCATAGTGGCTTTGTTTAGCCGCCTATAGTCAATGCACATCCTCCACCCCGTCACGGTACGGGGGGAGATGTCATTTCCCTTGTCATCCTTGACAATAGTCATGCCACCCTTCTTAGGCACCACATGAACCGGACTCACCCATTTGCTATCCGAGATAGCATAGTTGATGCCCGCTTCACGGAGCTTAAGAACCTCTTGTTTCACAACTTCCTTCAAAGTCAGATTCAACCGCCTTTGAGGCTTAATAGAGGTGGCATGATCATCTTCAAGGTGGATGCAATGCATACACAAGCTAGGACTAATACCCTTGATATCATCAATACTATATCCTATGACACCCTTATATTATCTCAACAACTCAATTAATTTTTGCAAGGAGATGTCATCAAGGTTAGCATTGTCAATAAAAGGATATTCGTAATCATTCTCAAGAAAAGCATATTTGAGAGAGGGGGGAAGGGGTTTTAATTCTACCTTGGGAGGAGGCTTAGAACTCTCCCCCTTGGCCACGATTTGGATCAATGGGAGCTCATCTTTGCTTTCTTGGGCATCCGTATGAGCTTCATTAAGTTGGGCTTCAATCTCCATGGCCTCTTTTGATTTTTCCACCCCCTCATTATCTTGGAGGCCCTCATAAAGCGTATCATGTCTCATGCTTTGTACCCTCTCATAATTAGCTATCTCCGACTCCACCAAGTCTACTCTCCACACCTTCTCCACCATAGGTTGCTTCAATGTTTTCGAAAACTCAAACACAACTCTTTCATCGACCACCTCACAAGTGATCGTGTTGTTCTTGCAATTAATCACGGCTCCCATTGTTTTAAGAGCTTCTCTCCCAAGGATAAGAGGATATGAGGGTCCTCCTCCATATCCATTACAACAAAATCACAAGGTACAAAGATATTACCAACTCGAATTGGTATATCTTCGAGTTCTCCACAAGGTAGCTTAATCGAGCGGTCGGCTAATTGAATTGTCTTCCTTGAAGGCACCATCTCAAACTTGAGAAACTTTGCAATGGACAAGGGCATCAAGCTCACACTTGCACCCAAATCGGCCAATGCTCCCTTGGTCTCAAGATCCCAATTTCACCGGGAGAGTGAAACTACCCGGATCTCGTTGCTTGGGTGGCATTTGGCGTTGCACAAGCGCACTCACTTGGTGAGTGATGCATTATTCATTGAGCTTTTTCTTGTTGGAGAGAAGTTCTTTGAGGAACTTTGCATAGGATGGCATTTATGACATGGCCTCAAGGAAGGGAATGTTGATTTCAAGACCTTTCAACATGCTCATGAACTTGTTGTACTTGTCATTCAACTTTCTCTCAGCTATCCTTTTCGGAAATGGTGGGGGAGGATCGAATCTTGATGGTTGGACATTTGTTGATGTTTGATTTTCTACCTCAACCTTTTTCTCCTTCTCAACACCCTCTTTTTGGGTTTCATTTTCTCCTTTCTCAATAACTTGTTCTTCTTTCTCCTTATCCTCCTCTTGTTGCACCACTTTAGGTCCTTGGTAGGATCTTCCGGACCTTAGGGAGATGGCCTTCACATGGTGGGAGTTTGCGGGATTCGGAGTAGCTTGACCGGGAAACTTCTCATTTGAGAGTTGAGAAACCCTCTCGGCAAGTTGGGCAACTTAATTGTCAAGGATCTTTTGGTGAGAAGTGGTTTCTTGGAAATTTTGGTCGACTTTTCGATCAAGGTTGCTCAACTTTTGTTCAAATTATTGAGAAATATTTTTGATGTTGTCTAGGATAAGAAGGGTGTCCGGAGATGGACCACTTTGGGGGTTTGAGGTGTTTAGGAAGGTGGTTGGGGGTTGGTTTGAGAATTGCTTTGGTGGAAGGGGCTTGTTGAAGTTTTTTCTAGCATTTGGATGTAAATAAGGAGCTCCTTGGTTCGCTTGATTGTTGAAATTGGTTGATCCAGCATAGTCATTGAACCTCGGATTAAGATTGGGGTTAGGGCCTCTCCAATTATCCCTTTGATCTCTTTGATTATTGAGATAACCCATAGCCGCCACATGCTCGGGGTCCTTACCACCACAATAAGAGGTGTCGTGGTTGGAACCCCTATAAATTTCACATGAGAATGAGTTTATTTGCCGAGATGATGAAGAAGAAGCTTGCTCTTTCCCTAGCTTCGTTCTTGTCAAGAAGTTGCTCCATGAAAGCTTTGAGTGACTCTTAGTCAAGCTCGAATATCCCATTAGCTTTTCCCTGGCTTCTTCTCTTACCACCCCATGAATAGTTGCGAACCACATCCTCAATTGTATCTTTGAGTTGAGCTTGGGGAACTTTTCTCAATTGGCCTCCGGCTCCTGCATCAAGATTGGCTCTACTAATGGGATCAAGAGCATCATAGAAGAATCTAATAAGTACAGGCTCGCTATACTCATGATGGGGGCAAGCTCTAACGTACTCATTGAATCGTTCCCAAGCTTCACCTAGAGACTCATCTGATTCTTGTTGGAAGTTAGAGATCTTCCTTCTCATTTCCGCGATCTTCTCCTCCGAAATAAA
This sequence comes from Beta corolliflora, assembly GCA_947648045.1. NCBI lineage: Eukaryota > Viridiplantae > Streptophyta > Magnoliopsida > Caryophyllales > Amaranthaceae > Beta > Beta corolliflora. The sequence goes on from CANSZD010002361.1 coordinate 129,080, forward strand.
ATTTTTTCGGAAGGCTTTGGCCACCGCCTTCCAAGTGGTCAAGGAGTTTGGCTTGAGATATTATTAACATCTCCCCTTATTCCCCATAATGATAGCAAAGATTCATCAACGAAGCAGGTGGGGGCAAATTCTTTAGCCTTAAGGGCTTGAAATCTAGTGAAATGTTCTAAACCATCAAACTTAAGGAAAGAGAGTACAGGATCATGAAACTCACCGGGGGCATTAAGCCCCGAGACGTTTTCCTTCGCTCCTTGAGATTATCGGTTTGAGCTAGCTTATCCCGCTTGTCTACGCCGCTTTGCTGTCCTCCTCTCCATGTGTTGAACTTCTTGTTGTTCAAAAAATCAAAATCCCATAACTATGTGTGGTGGGTGGGAAAAAATGAAAATATTTTTTTTGTTTGTTTTTGAGTTTTTTATGAGAGAAATGGAAGGAGAATGAGGTTTTAGGAAGAATTTGTGATGAAATTTGAGTGGAAATGGATGAATTTTAGAGTTATATTAAAAAAAAAATTGAGAAGAGAGAAGATGGTGAGAAGTGAGTGGAAATGAGATTTTTAGGAAGGAAAAAGTTGAAATTTATGGAAGAAAGATGATGAGGATGAAGATTTATGAGGGATTTGATGTTTTTGAGTGGTGAGGTGAGTGATTTGAGTGAGTTTTAGAGTTTGGGTTTGAGTTTGAAGGAGGTTTGAGAGAGAGATGAGAGGTTGAAGATGAACGAGTTGGGGGAAGAATGAAAAAAAAAGTTAGAAATTTTTTTTCTGGTTTCCCTGCCATATAAACTGATGGACCGACCGGGGCGGGTCGGCCAACCCGAGCTCGGGTGAGTGACCCGGGCGGGTCAATCCATGCTCCTGCGCTGGTGTTGTGGTTCTCCCCAGACCATGACTCGGACGGGTCCACGTACCCGAAACCTCGGTTCAAGCAACCCGGGCGGGTCCGATGATCAGGAAACATTTTTTCTTAGCCAAGAGCGACCCGGACAGGTCCACGCACCCGGGCGCTCGGGTCAGTTTATTTGGCCCCTTTTTTTGCTTTCTTCTTCGCCTCTCTTTGCTCCAAATCACTACTAGACATACACAAATCACAAAATTACCACAACAAGCAATCCAAAAGTCATAATAATATGTGAAAAGCCATCATTCCAAGTGAATCAAAACCAAAAAGAAGAGAAAGAAATAGAGATAAGTGAGAAAAACGGGTTGCCTCCCGCTAAGCGCTTGTTTTAAGTCATTAGCTTGACTACCATATGTCTTCAATCATCGAGAGGGGAGTAGTCCTCAATAGCAATATAGTATGCTTCTTGAATAGGTGCACCATCATAATATATCTTGAGTCTTTGCCCGTTCACCTTGAAGCGCCCCTTTGCATCATTGCAAATCTCAACCGCACCATGTGGGAATCCTTATTGCACGGTGAATGGACCACTCCACCTTGATTTTAGTTTTCCGGGAAACAACCTCAACCTTGAATTGAACAAAAGGACCTTGTCACCAACCTTGAATTCCCTTTAACCTTGAACTCCCTTTTCATGATTCGTTGATCATGCCAAGCCTTTGTTCTCTCTTTGTACACCTAGGCACTCTCATAAACATCCCTCCTAAGCTCCTCAAGCTCATGAATATCAAGCATTCTTCTTTCACCCGAAGCTTGAAGGTCAAAATTTAAAGCCTTGATGGCCCAATAAGCTTTGTGCTCCAATTCTACTGGTAAATGACATGATTTCGCATAAACAAGCTTGTATGGTGTCTTGCCCAATAGGGTTTTTTAGGCGTGCGGTAGGCCCACAATGCATCATCCAACTTGGAAGACCAATCCTTTCGATATAGGTTCACCGTTTTCTCCAAAAAAAGTTTGACCTCTCTATTAGATATCTCCGCTTGACCACTAGATTGGGGGTGGTAAGAGAGACCCATTTTGTGATGCACCCCATACTTAGCAAGAAGGGCTTTGAATGATTTCTTGGCGAAGTGTGATCCCCTATCACTAATAGTAGCTCTTGGAACTCCGAAACGGGGGAAGATCATCTTCTTGAATAGCTTAACAACAACCTTGGCATCATTTGTAGGGAAGGTTATTGCTTCAACCCATTTAGAAACGTAATCAACCGCTACCAAGATGTAGCGGTTACCAAGGGAGGAGGGGAAAGGACCCATAAAATCAATCCCCCAAACATAAAAAATTTCCAACTCCAAGATGCTTGTGAGGAGTAATTCATGTCTCTTTGAGATATTGCCAACTCTTTGGCACCGATCACAAGCCTTGACAAATCCCCAAACATCTTTGAACATGCTTGGCCAAAATAATCCACATTGTAAAATCTTTGCCACAGTCTTGTCGGCTCCCATAGGACCACCACATGGGGATGAATGGCACATCCCTATTACATCTTCAATCTCATCATCCGGGAGAAACCTCTGATAAATACCATCCACCTCCCTCTTGAACAATTGTGGGTCCTCCCATACATAGTGCTTAGCCTCATGCATGAACTTTCGCTTTTGTTGATAGATAAAGTCATCCGGTATGACTCCACTAGTATAAAAGTTAGCAAAATCCGCGAACGAAGGAGCATACATGGCCTTCACGGCATATAGGAAATCATCTTGGAGAGAATCATTGATGGAAGGCTTCAAGCCTTGTGAATCATCCATGGTAAGGCGAGAAACGTGGTCGGCAACCGAATTTTCGATGCCCTTCTTATCCTTGATCTCAATATCAAACTCTTGAAGGAGAAGGATCCACCTAATTAACCGATTTGGCATCCTTCTTGGTCATGAGGTACTTGATAGCCGCATGATCCGTGTATACCACCACCTTGGAGCATACAAGATATGACCGGAACTTGTCAAAAGCAAACACAATTGCTAGGACTTCCTTCTCTGTGGTGGCATAGTTCCTTTGAGCTGAATCAAGCGTCTTGCTTACATAGTAGATCACATGTCGCTTTCCTTCTTTTCTTAGCCCTAAAACGGCTCCGACTGCGCTATCACTAGCATCACACATTAGTTCAAAAGGTAAGCTCCAATCCGGAGCTTGCACTATGGGAGCGGAAATTAGGGCCTTTTTTAGAATTTCAAAAGCATTAATGCAATCATTGTCAAATTTAAATTCAAAGTCTTTATGAAGCAAATTGGAGAGGGACTTTGAGAGTTTTGACAAATCTTTGATAAAGCGGCGACAAAAGCCCGCATACCCAAGACAAGATCTCACTCCCTTCACCGAAGTTGGGGGAGGCAATTTCTCAATAACCTCAATTTTAGCCCTATCCACCTCAATCCCTTTTTGAGAGATCTTATGACCAAGGACTATGCCATCTTCAACTATAAAATGACATTTTTCCCAATTACGAACAAGATTCATCTTTTGACATCTCTCCAAAACCTTTTGAAGGGTGGAGAGACTATTATCAAAAGAGGAACCTGCCACAGAGAAGTCATCCATGAAGACTTTTATGGTTGATTCAAGCATGTCCGAAAAAATGGGGGTCAGACACTTTTGGAAAGTGGAAGGAGCATTACACAATCCAAATGGCATCCTTCGATAAGCGAAGGTGCCAAATGGACATGTGAATATTGTCTTCTCTTGGCCATCGGGGTGAATAGGGATTTGGAAGAACCCCGAATAACCATCCAAAAAGTAAAAATGGGTATGACCCGCCAACCTTTGAAGCATTTGGTCAATAAAAGGGAGGGGGAAATGGTCTTTCCAGGTGGCCTTATTCAACTTACGATAATCAATACACATTCACCACCCGATGACCGATCTTGTGGAGATAAGTTCACCTTTGTCAGTCTTAATGACGGTCATTCCTCCCTTTTTTGGGACAACATGGAAGGGACTAACCCACCTACTATCCGAGATAGGGTAGATTATCCCCACCTCAAGGAGTTTCAAAACTTCCTTTTTTTACCACTTCCTTCATTTTAGGATTTAGCTTTCTTTGAGGCTCAATAGAGGAGGCTTGACCATCAACTAAATGAATTCGATGCATACACAAGGTGGGACTTAGATTCTTGAGATCATCAATTGTATACCCAATGGCACTTCGATGTTGTTTTAGAACATAAAGAAGTTTATCTAGAGAAGGACCATTAAGTGTAGAATTGATAATCACGGGGTAAGTCTCATTATCTCTAAAAAAAAATATATTTCAAAGAAGGGGGGTTTTAACTCACATGTTGGAGGAGGCGTAGTCCTCTCCTCTTTTTCTAATGAAGCCTCCAAAACCTCAAAACTTGCATGAGTAGGTTGGTAGATTGGTGCTTTGTCCATGGCCTGCTTGAGGTGCCAAGCTTCACCCTCATTTTCTTGTTCTTCCCCTAGGAGCACATCTTCAAGAGGATCCCTTACTTCAACCAAAGCCATAGGCTTAGCACTTCTTGCTCAAGGGTATCGATCCGATGTACTTCTTCCATAATAGGAGCTTTCATGCTCTTGTTGAAAGGGAATTCCATCTTCTCATCTCCAACTCTCAATGTCATTCATATCAACTACCACTCCAGCCGTTTTCAAGAAAGGTCTTCCCAATATAAGGGGTACTTGTGAGTCTTCTTCCATCTCCATCACTACAAAGTGACAAGGAATGAAGACTCTCCCAACTTGCACCGGGACATTCTCCAATTCTCCAACGGGCACCTTAACCGAGCGGTTTGCTAGTTGTATCACTCTTCTTGTGGGATTAAGCTCAAAGTTGAGCTTCTTTGCAATGGAGAGTGGCATTAGGCTTACACTAGCTCCAAGATCGACCAATGCCCTCTTTGGCACCAAATCTCCGATTCTGAAGGTATGGAGAACGACTCCGGATCTTCAAGCATTTTGGGGAGCTTGTTTTGGAGGACCACATTAAGTTCGGCGGTGAGAGCAATGGTGGAACTTTCTTCAAGTTTGGACTTGTTAGAAAGAAGTTCTTTTAGAAACTTGGCATAGGTGGGCATTTGAGCCATAGCTTGGAGAAATGGAATATGAACTTGTAAACCTTTCATTACCTCAAGAAACTTAACAAATTTGTCATTGAAGTGCTTCTTTGCTAACCTTTGAGGATATGGAACTGGAAAAGTGTAGCTCTTCATTGGAGGAGGCTATTTCCATGATGGTTCGAGTTCAACAACTATAGGAGTCCCATCCTCGTGAATGTCTTCCACAATGACATTTTCAACCTCTTTATCAACTCCACTATCAACATCCTCACTCTCCTTGGAGGAGTTAGCATCATCAAGTGTGGGCATCTTAGGACCCTCATAGTGAGCCCCGGATCTCAAAGTGATGGCTTTAGCTTGCTCTTGAATGATTGGATGGCTAGGAAGTTGGGTAGAAGAATTTCACTAAAGGAAAAAAGCCCAAGGGCTGCGGTCAAAAAGGGCCCAAGGGCTGCGTTTTTTGACCGCAGCCATTAGACTAGCAGCCCTTGACATTTAGGAAGGGCTGCGGTTTTTAACCGCAGCCCTTAGCGGGTTAAGGGCTGCGGTCAAGGAAAAACCGCAGCCCTTAGTGGGTTAAGGGCTGCGGTTAAGGGCCAAAACCGCAGCCCTTGGTGAGTTAAGGGCTGCGGTTTTAGCCCTTAACCGCAGCCCTTAACCCACTAAGGGCTACGGTTTTTCCAAAAACGCAAACCCTTGTGACCCAAAAAAAATTAAAAAAAAAAATTTTTTTTTTTTTGAATTTTTTTGTCCTAAATGTTTCCAAACAGTTATATATATATATAAGTATCATTTTTCATTACAAATTATGTTTTTTACACGAATATAGAGAAAATAATAACTAAATTACATTAGTTCGAGGCTGCCCTCGAATGTTCGAATTGCAATATATGAGCAGGATCACAACCATCAAAAAATAACCAACCAAAGAACAGCCATGAATACATTACAACAACTCCACCAAGATCAGCATCCGAATCCCTCAAAAGCAACTTTTCTAGAGATGATAGAACCTGGCAAATAAAACCAAAACCGCTATAATTTGGAGTTGAAACTATATCTATGCAAGTACTACAAAGCGTAAGTCGGCAGACCCACTCCACAAGAACAACTTTCAATTTGTTGATATTGTAAGTAAATGGCAGCTTACAATAATACAACAAATGGCTAAACAAATGACTAGCGGGGGGGTTGCAGGGCTGGGGGGCAGATTAACTCATTTTGCAGATTATTACATGCAAACATTATCACCGAAGGTCGAAGGAAAGCGAGAGAATGGGACTAAAGAGGAGATAAGGGAGAAGTGGTCTTGTGTACTCCCTCCTCTTTCCCCAATCCATCTCCAAAAGAACAAATATATTACTCTATCCTCCCTTCATTTCTCTTCAAATTCTCTATCTTAACACATTGTAAGGCAACATTTATCATCGTCGTACAATAGTTCCCTAAAAATGTCTTATAATTAACCAAACAAACCGAAAAAGAACTTGCACTGATCTAATAACTTAGAACAACAGAATCACATAAGCACTTCTCCTAGTATCTCAAGTCCAATCACATAAAATTGAGTCGAGAATAAAGACAATCACATAGCACACACCTGCCCTTCTAATCCTAGCGCGGCACCTGATACAAGTGGCTGCATAAGCAAAAATATGAAATGTAAAAAATGCAACCATATTGGATGCCCAAGAAGGCTAGAAAATATGCATGCCAAAGCAAGATTAATCAAAGACCGCACGAAATCAAAAGGCAGAACTAGGTCTAAAATTTTGGAAGCCTTCATTACAAAAATTGGTCTAAAATTGTTATATCGATGAGCAAATTGTCCAGAGCCCCTCATGGACTATGTTAGATCAAGATAAATGTCAATATGCACAAAAGAGCCCATTTTTATAAGAAAATTTATTTTTCAAAATGCATGGACGCCCAGAGAATCTAGCACATAGAGTAAATTAGACGATAACGTTATTGATTATACAACTCTCTTCATGTAACTTTTTCCAATTAGCCAAAACTAGACACTTTTTACTTTAGGCACTTCAACTTTAAGCGAAACAATAACATTTTCGACAGGGAAAGAGTGGTGCAAACTTAAACAAGCGCTCCAGGTAGCAATAAAAACCTACAGAGAAGGCATAAAAACCACCTATTATATTTAATTTTCTTACCAAACGTTTATTCATTTCTGTCTCCACAAGATGAGCTAGAAGTTTTTCTGTCTCAATCTTCATAAACAGTTAAAATTTCATTTTCATGAAGAGCAGCTAATAACTGAATTTACTTCACAATACCAGAAGCTCTAAGTCAGAACCTGTGACAGCTGTGCAGAATCATCTGATTCAGGATGAAGGAGCAGCTGCAACATAATATTTCCTGTATTAGAATAATTACTCCATGCTATAGACAGAAATTTCCAAATCCTAAAGAGATTGTATTAGGAGTTTCAAACCTGTTTCTTAATGAAAGGTGGCAAAAACTCAAATAAGGCAGATGCCCAAAAAAGAAGAACGAAAAGGAAAACAAAATGGCGGCATAAGGGAAGCAAAACTAGAGAAATAGATAAAAAAAATCAACAGATATCCCGCAAAAGCTTTGCACTCTTAACGGTAATTAAGAGCTTCTCATTTCCAATTTTTGTTTAACATATATCCAGCAAAAGCTATGCAAGTTACAAGTTATGTTCAACAAATTAATCTCTAACTAAATTTCACCAACTTAACAAGAAACACGAAAATTATAACCAAGATAACAAAGGTGGTCCTTGATTAACTGTATTGATGAGAAAACCCAAATCATGAATATATAATGAGAGAAAAAGAGGAGATTACCAAATTGATGAAGACTAAAAATTTGACGAAAAACAAGCGTACCATGGAAATTCACGAAGTGCAGCGTTTAGGGCAAAAATTCTAAGAAATTGGTTAATTTACGAAATAAATTAAACTTCCAAATGGATGAACTCGCTTGCAAATTATAGAAGCTGCCATCGAATTTAACCACTTTATCAGCCATTTAATTTCCAAAATTTCGCAATAGCAGCACCTTCACAACCCATTATATCTCTTTAAAGGAACTTTAATTTATCCTCTCTACCCAATAATGAATTAAATTAACGAAAACAAAACAATGGGACGAAATTGAATTAATAACGAGGAAACAAAAATTCTTACCAGGAATTTGGTATCCGGCAAGGGAGAGCTCCGGCGAGGCTGCGCGGCTCCGATGCAGGTGCGGTGAGGCTGCTCGAGTGTAGCAGCAGAACGGATCAGAGGATAGAGCGAAAGAGGCAGGGGCAGCAAGGGAAAGCAGAGCTCCGACGAGGGAGACGCGATTCAACAGTGTTGCAGGAGGACCGGTGGTGGCAGCAGCGAAACCCGGTGTGGATTCACCGGCGAGAGGAAGAGAGGTGCGAGAGAGACAGCTCTTGCGAACCCTAAACCCTTGCGAGCCCTCGCCAGCGAACCCTTGCAATCCCTCGCCGGCGAAGAAGGGTGAGAGGAGAGAGATGATGCGGTGAGAGGGAAGAGATGATGCGGTGAGAGGAGGAGACATGGGTTAAGGGGAATTAGGAGAGAGAGAAATAGGGTTCAGCGAAGGAGAGTAGGAGACTGCTCAAGGGAGTAATGCCAGTAAGCGGGTTATTTCATTTTTGGGCTGTTTAAGGGCTGCGGTTAGCCCAAAAACCGCAGCCCTTAATTTAAGGGATGCGGTTTTTGAATTAACCGCAACCCTTTTATCACTAAAGGGCTGCGGTTTTGGGATAACCGCAGCCCTTCACTATTAAGGGTTGCGTTTAATAATAAACCGCAGCCCTTGCACTGCAGCCCTTGCGTTTTTTTCCACTAGTGTTTGAGGAGTTGTTGCTTACTTGTTGAGCCACTTGAGCAAGTTGTGTCTCAATTATATTGTTGTGAGCATTCATTTATTGGAGGGAAGTGTTTATCTCTCCAAACTTCCAATCATTATAGGAATTGGTTTTTATTTGTTGGGCTAGAAAGAGTTGAAGAGTGGATTCTAGGGAAGATTGTTTTGGTTGGTTTGGTTCAAAGGGAGTTCTAGGAGGTGTTTGTGTGAATGCTTGTTGGGGGTTATGGAATTCGGGTGGTCTATTTGAGGCTTGGTAAGGTTGGGGTGGTTGAGGGTTCTTCCATCCACCACTTGCATTATTATTCCATCTACCTTGATTGTTGAAGTTAGGATTTCCCTCACCTCTAGTATTCACCCATGCAACATGGTCCATAGACCCACCACAATAAGAACTAGCATGCTCCGATCCACCACAAATTTTACAAGAAAAAGCTCGAGATCATACTTCTTTACAAGGGTATCAAGTTTTGTGTTAATTTGGTCAATGGCATCAAGATCATATTTTTGTTTGCATTCTTCTTGTTTGCGGTTCTAGTAGAATTCCCCCAAGAGTAGGGTCTTACTACCACTTCAATTGTAGGCTCGATATTGTCAACCGGAAGCTTTGTTAGTTGGCCTCCCGCACTCGAATCAAGGCTTGCACAGGTCATAGGAAGAAGACAATCATAGAAGCTTTGCATAAGCATCAATTGACTATATCCATGGTCATGACAAGATCTTCGAAGGTCCTTGAACCTATCCCAAGCTCCATATAATGTCTCATTCTCCTCTTGGGAGAAATTAGCTATCTTCCTCCTAGCTTCGAAGGTCTTCTCTTGAGAGTAAAATTCATCCACAAAAGTCGAGGTCACTTGTGCCTAAGTTGTCAAAGAGTCTTGTGGAATGGATTGCAACCATTGTTTAGCCTTGCCCACAAGAGAGTAGTGAAATAGGTTGAGCCTCAAAAACTCTTGACTTACATTATTTTGCTTCACCGTGCCACATAACTCCGAAAAATTAGCCAAATGCTCAAGAGGGCACTTATGAGTTATACCCTGATATGGCTCTTGTTTGATCATGCGAATCAAATGCGGATAAAATTCAAAGTTGGCGGTGGTAGTTGGGCGACGAATTCCACTTTTGAGTTTAAAGGCCTCGGGATGCCCAAAGTCCCCTAATGCTGAAGGAGCTTCATCCCCCATAGTGCTAGAAGTAGTGGAAATAGACGACTCTTGGTCATAACCCGGTTGTTCAACGTTCGATGGTTGGACCGTGGGTTCCCTAAAGATTCTCCTTAGTTGCCTCAATGTATTTTCAAGGTTATGATCTATGGGGATGGTTGGATCGTCCCTCAATCTTCTTGACATGCAACCAACAAAGCTAAGGATAATATTAGTAAAAACAACCAAGAGGTAAACACACCAAAATAAAAAAAAAAGACAACTTAGTCTCAAAACTAACCAATTAGCCAATGTTAACCGCTACCTCCCCGGCAACGGCGCCAAATTTTGACGGGTCGTTGTAAACACGCCAAATTTACCTAAATTACCCAAGATAAGGTAAGTATAGGGTCGAATCCACAAGGACGTAGGGTTAATCAAGAGTTAATTCGCTAATTACGATGAACTAAATCTATTTTTGGGGTTTTTCGAAAGTTTAGCAATGATTCTATAGTCTAAATAAACTTGGAAATTGGCAAATTAAATCAACTAGGCAAGTTAAGGAGATAAAATGAGGGTAAAAGAACTAGGGGATTAGGGGATTCACTAACATTCAATCCAAGAATCCAATCATCAAAACCAAGGGGAAACAAATGGGGGATCACAAGCGAAAAGATCACGCACATGAGAACTCTAATTACTCTCTCGAGCTAATTAGAGGAGCTTGATTAGTCACTCGTGACCTATTCTCATGGCATGAGCAACCAATCTAGCCAAATCAAGCACAACATGATTAATCAAGGTTCCCAAAACTAGAAAATACCTATTTTCATGGAGATCCTAGTCTAGCAACCAAACTTATTTTATTCCTAGCTTCATCTCTCAATCCTTCACTAGGAATTCCAAATATGCAAGTCAAGTGGAAATCAAGCACCTAACAAACCAAATCAAGCACCTAACAAACCAAATCAAGCAAGTTTGATCAACATGTTCACCCCCAAAAGTTAACCCCCTAATAAACTTAGATTTAGGATCCAAAAAGTAAATGAAGGTTACATCCCTTCCCCTAGTAAGAAACTACTCACACATCATGGAAATAAAGCAAAACAAAACTCGAAATAACTTCATCACCATAACCATGGAGGAAAGAGAAAAAGGGAAAATAAACAACTAATAAACAAGATCTCAGCAACAAAACAATGACAATAAACAGGATTAAGAAAAGAAAGTAAGAAATAAAAAAGAAATTACCAACTTTTAAGCTTGCATAAATGTGAAAATGGAGTTCAAAAGCTTTAAACCTCAACTTTCTCAATCCTAGGGTTCTAAAGTTTGAATACTAAACAAGATTTAATCTCTCCAATCTGAAAATAAAATTGCTTAACCAAAAATAAGAGGAGTTCCTCTTATATAGTCCTAAAAATAAAACAGAGTTAATTACATAAAAGCCCCCGTACAAAAGCATCAAAGAAGAGAAATGGTTCCGGATAATATCCCGACCCGGATGGGTGACCCGACCCGAGTGCTCGGGTGGCTTGACACGGGCGGGTCACTGAGCGACCCGGGCGGGTCCACTGTTTAGGAATAAATTGGGTTCTCAAAATATCTAACCCGGGAGGGTCTGTGACCCGGGCCTAAGGTCAGCAGAGCCGGGCGGGTCGAGCAATCAGGATGGGCTTTGCTATATCCTGGACTAACCCGGACGGGTCAGATAACCCGGGCCCTTGGGTCATTCCACTTCCCTCCTTTTTCTCCTCTTTCGAGCCTTCGATGCCCCGTTTCTTCAATGTATTGCCTCGGGTTTGTGCATAGGTCTGAATCTATCAGACCCGGACCTAAACCCAATTTTTAACATTCAGACCCTCATCTTATTAAGGAAAATGGGTATATGGGGGCGGGTCAAAGTTTGAATTTATCAGACACAGACCCAAACCCTTGTTTTTAACATTCAGACCCTCATCTTATTAAACAAAATCGGTATGTGGGGCGGGTCTGGGTGTGCATCTATCAGACCCGGACCAGACCCAGTTATTAACATTCAGACCCAGATGCGACTCAAACCCAATGGGTCTCACAATTCTAGACCCAGACGGGTCCAACCGGGTTTGGGGCGGGTCATGGGTCCATCCCATCCCTTGTGGCTTTTCCACGTTCATACAGCTAACAAATTTGAACTTTATCTAATGTTGTATATACTTCTGTCCTTTCTTAAAACTAGTGATGACTCATCAAAGTTGTTATATATTATTCATTTGAAGAACTCAAACTTAGGTGGAGTGTTTCATGTTACCTTACGAGTGAATTTTGCCACTATCCACCTGAGATTAACACACTATTTTCATATACTTTTATTCCGACTTGAAGACTAAAACGGCTGGAAAACCTTGACAAATAAGAGAGAGCAAGCTAAGTTTTTTTAATCAAAATCAGACGAGCTGCCTCTCTCTCTAGAATCTTCCCTCAAACCCACAAGCCGATCTTCTAAGATCGCCAGGTGGCTCGCCCGGCCTCGCCCATTCCGATCGTTGGCGAGTCCCTACTATGCTAAACTTTGTCAATTTTCTTCTTTTTTATACTTTTATCACGGTTTCAAGGTCTTAAATCTAGTTTTCTATATCTTCTCAAACTTCCAAAATAAGTAAATAAATCTAGGATGTTTTGTGGATCGAGCTAGGAGATCCTCATGTCGATCGCTAACACCGCGGTGGAGGACTGGCGGTTTCTCTTGTAGATATCTTTGCAGTATTTTCCGGCATTGGTGTCCTAAATTTCCGACATAAGGTTAGGTTGTACTACAATTTCCTATTTAATTGGTGTTTACTAGGGATGGGCATGGGTCCAGTTTCCGACCCAAACCCGGTTGGACCCGACCCATTTTAAAGGGTCTGGGTCTAGAGTTTTGAGACCCATTGGGTCTGGGTCGATCTAGGTCTGATAGATTCAGACCCAGACCCGCCCCACAGACCCATGTTCTTTTATATATATATACAATGATAATAATAATAATAATAATAAATTTTTAAAGAGCAATAAAACTTTTTACCTTAACATATGAATTTTTAGATTTTCAAGCAGCCATCGCGTCATGTACTCGATCCCCAAACTTCTCATTTTATCCATTACCGACCAGGACTAAGCCAACATGTTGTGGATATTTTAATTTGGAATATTTTGTAGAAGTATTAGACTATTATGTTGGTATTTTATCATTTTAATAACTAATAAAACAAGCGTAAAAGAAACGCGTGTTGAAAAAAATAATGGAAACTCTTAATAAGTTTGAAGTTAGGATTTCCCTCACCTGTAGTATTCACCCATGCAACATGGTACATAGACCCACCAGAATAAGAACTAGCAAGGTCCGATCCACCATTAATTTCACAAGAAAAAGTTTGAGATCATACTTCTTTACAAGGGTATTAAGTTTTGTGTTAATGTGGTCAATGGCATCAAGATCATACTTGTCTTTGTTTGCATTCTTCTTGTTTGCGGTTCTAGTAGAATTCCCACAAGAGTAGGATATGGCTAAATGTTTCAATCTTGCTCTCTGTATTCTTTTAAATTATGCAGCTTGCTTACTTTTTGTTGTCTTCAAAGTCACGACGTCCTTTCTTCTTCTCTCGTAGCGCATGATAAGGCGTCTTGTCTAACGTGTGCTGCCGCCATGGCAAGAGGAAGAGGAGCGAAGAAGAGTGCACAGAAAGGTAAAGGGAAGGGAAAGAGTGGTCCGTCATCTTCTCCAATAAGAAAAACAAAGAGTGTAGATGAGGTTATAGGTGTTTCTGAGTTAAATGTCCCAAGTCCAATTCTAGAGAACCCCGATAGGCTGGAAGATGAAGTGGAGGAAGCAACAATGGCGATTTCGAAGACTGTGCATACGGATCTTCAACAATCAGTGGAGAAAGCTGTATTATCGGATTGGTTGAATGTTATGAAAAGTGGGTCAAAAGATCCAATTACAGCAAGACGAATGTCCTTGGCTGATGATGCTGAAATTCCTGTGCAATTGAACGAGCAAGTAAGTAATTCTAAGAATGTTGTTGTAATTGATTCTGAGGATATTCAAGAGGAAGTAGAATATTAGTCCTCTGCCATTGTCTGCTATGTTCTTGGTGCTAATCCACCTTTAACGGTTATGGAAGGATATTTCAAAAGAATTTGGGGGAAATTAGGGATTGATAAGATAGCCATGATTGGTAAAGGGGTTTTTATTGTCCGTTTTACAACTGTGGAGGCATGCTTGAATGTTAATACTGATGGATATCAGATTTTTGATCAAAAACCGCTTATAGTCAAGTTTTGGGAGCCTGATATGATTATTGATAAGGATGCTGTTAAGACAGTGCCTATTTGGGTGAAATTTCCCAATCTACCGTTCAAATATTGGGGGGAAAAGAGTATGAGCAAACTGGCAGGATGTATAGGTAGATTCATTAAAATGGATCAAGCCACTAAGGCAAAGGAAAAGCTTCAATATGCTAGGGTTATGATTGAAGTGGAGTTACAGGATATTCTTCCAGAGTCAATCTCCTTTTGCAATGAACATGGCTGTATGACTGTGCAAAAGCTTGAATATGAATGGCGCCCAGTTCAATGTTCTAAATGTTCTGGGTTTGGACATAATGTAGAGCAATGCAGGAAAAATGGAGGGAGGAAAGTCTGGGTTCAGAAGAAGCAAGCCATTAATAATGAAGGGTTTAAAGTAGTGGGAAGGAATAAGGGGCCAGCTACGGCTATAGCAGACATTATTCCAGTTCAGAATTCATTCAGTGCATTAATTGAGAATGTAGCAGAGGAAAGCAATGTTGCTGGCGAAATGTTGGGTGCAAGTCAGTTTGATGGTGGAGGTAACAAAGGTGTAGATGGCAACAATACAAGGCAGTCAATGGATGGCTCAACTATCTGTGCTAGCAGCAAGAGTTCAGTCATTCTTTGGGAGCAATGATAGAAATACTCAAGGTGGTGAGGTGTTGCAAATGGTTGACAAAGGTAAGGGGGTGGCACCCCCTGACCAGGATGGATAACATCCTAGCTTGGAATGTTAGAGGCCTAAACAATTGTACTAAACAAAGTGAGGTGAGGAATTTTCTGCACACTCATAACATTAGATTGTTTAGTCTCTTTGAAACAAGAGTAAAATCACATAATTTGGGCAAGCTGTATTCTAAACTTTGTCCTAGTTGGTGTTTTACTCATAATCTGTCATGTCATGCTAATGGTAGGATAATTGTGGGTTGGTGTTCTAATGCTTTTACTCTGAATATAACTCATGTGAATAGTCAGTTTATTCATTGTATTGTGAGCACTAGTGCTGGGTTAGTTTTTAAATGTACCTTCTGCTATGGGTTTAATGATAAGCATAGCAGGAAAGAGTTATGGGATGGTTTAAGAATGATTGCAGATGAACATAGGTTGCCCTGGTTGCTTCTTGGGGATTTTTAATGCCCTTAGTAGTACTGATGACAGAATAGGTGATATTGTTAGAGTACCTGAAATTGTTCCTATGTTGGAGTGTATGACTTATTGTCAAATAAGTGATGTTAAAGCAAGTGGGAGGCAGTTTACTTGGAATAATAAACAGGAAGGAGATAAAAGAGTGTTTTCTAGGATTGATAGGGTTCTTGCAAATCAAGATTGGATGGAAATGTTTAAAATGGCAGAAGTAAGTTTTCTTCCAGAAGGTGATTATGACCATACCCCAATGTTGGTGAGAGTCTATGATGATTGTACTGTCAAGAAGCCTTTTAAGTTTCACAATATGTGGTGCCAACACGGCAACAGAATTGAAGTTGTCAAAGAGGTGTGGAGGAAACCAATTAGAGGATGCCATATGTATAAAGTTTTCCAGAAGTTGAAACTTGTGAAGCAAGGGTTGAAAGAGTTGAATAAGAATGGTATTGGTGACATTGAGGCAGCAGTGGTAAAAACGAGAGAAGCTTTACTAAGTGCTCTGAACAATATGCACTTAGATAAAGATAATAATATACTGATCAGTGCAGAGAAGCAAGCTAAGGAGGAGCATCAGAGAGCCAAGAAAATGATGAATAGTATGCTTCAACAGAAAGCAAAACTGAATTGGCTGAAATGTGGTGATGATAATACCAAGATCTTCTATCAAGCCTTGAAAGCTAAAAGAAGACAAAACAAAATCCATGCTATCAATGATAATAATGGCATTTGGGTGAATCAGAGAGAAAAGGTTGCAGAAGCCTTTGTAGTTTTCTACAGAAATCTTTTCAAAAGTAATGTCCAGAAGCAGAGTGTGCTGCAAGCATTGGTCAGTAATGGGAAGAAACTCTCTGAAAGACATATGAGAATTTTGCAGACTGAGTTTACCAAAGATGATGTTAAGAGGATAATATTCAGCATTCCAGATGACAAAGCTCCAGGGAGTGATGGTTTTAATAGTTGTTTTTATAAGCACAGTTGGGATGTGATTGGTGATGACATTTGTGAGGCTGTTCTGGATTTCTTCAAGACTGGCAAGTTGTTAAAGGCAGTGAATGTGACTACTCTAACCTTGATTCCTAAGGTGAAGTGTCCAGAAAATGTTACTGAATTCAGGCCTATTGCCTGCTGTAATGTTCTCTACAAGTACATTACTAAATTGATAAGTGTGAAACTGAATCAAATTCTGCCTGATATTGTGTCTGCAAGTCAGGGTGCTTTTGTAGCAGGGAGAAGCATTCTTCATAATGTTATGATCTGTCAAGACCTCATCAAAGGTTATAAGAGGAAGTCTACAGGACCTTGCTGCATGATGAAGTTGGATCTAAAGAAGGCTTATGATACTGTAAGTTGGCAATTTATTGAACAAATGCTTGATGGTGTTGGTTTTCCCAAATTCTTTAGAGATTTAATTATGGTGTGTGTGAAAACTCCTATGTTTTCCATTATGATGAATGGGGCTCCTACAGGTTTTTTTGGTGCTCAAAGGGGTTTGAGACAGGAGGACCCAATGTCCCCATTACTTTTTGCTCTCTGCATGGATTATCTTGACAGAATTCTGATGTATGTTGGTGAACTGGATGGCTTCAAATATCATGTTAAATGCAAAGAGTTGAAGCTGACTCATCTTTGCTTTGCAGATGATCTGCTTCTTTTTTGTAATGGTGACTTTAGGTCCATTTACCTGTTGTTACAAGGATTCCAGATGTTTTCAAATGCTTCTGGATTGGAGGTGAATAAACATAAATCTGAAGTTTCTTTTGCTGGCATTTCTGATCAGGTCATTCAGAGAGTGACTGATGTGAGTGGCTTTAAAGTTGGGAGTTTGCCTTTTAGATATTTGGGGGTTCCTATGTCTACTAGCAAACTGAAAGCTAGTGATTGTCAGAGTTTGATTGATAAAATGGTGAGTAGGATTAGGGTGTGGAACACCAGAAACTTGTCTTTTGCTGCTAGATGCCAGTTGATCAATAGTGTTTTAATGAGTGTGCACACTTATTGGGGGCAATTGTTTATTATTCCTAAAGGAGTGCTGAAGGAAGTGAATAGGATTTGCAGGAACTTTTTGTGGAGTGGGTCGCATAATGATGATAAAGCAGGTGGTGTTGCTTGGGGTAAGCTGTGCTCTACAAAAAATGCTGGTGGGCTTGGTTTTAGAGAAACAGGGTTGTGGAACATTGTTGCTGTTTGTAAGCTGAGTTGGGCAATAGCTCAAAAGAAAGACAACTTGTGGGTTCGTTGGGTTAATGGTGTGTATCTTGGTAATTCCAACTGGGATGTCTACGAAGCTACTGGTAATTCCAATTGGGCTTGGAAGTATGTTTGCCAAGCAAAAAAGAAATGTGCTCAAAGCTGCGAAGGAAGTCAATGGATCTTTGAATAATCGATACAGCATCAATGAGCAATATAAATTGCCGATAGGGCGAATAGGCAAGTAAAACCTGGAGCGAGGTTTGTGTGGAATCGCTATACTCGGCCCTAAGCACGTATTTATTCTTTGGATGGCTATGCAAGATAGATTGAAGACTAAAACAAGATTAAAGATGATAAATTTGTGTGATGATGAGACTTGTCTGTTGTGCAACCAATGCCCAGAAAGTATCAAGCACATCTTCTTTGATTGCAGATTTAGTGAGATGTGCATGACTCAAGTGATGAGCTGGTTGGGGTTCACTGGACCAAGAAAAGGATCCAGCAGACGTGCTTATGGGTCAAGAATAGATACAAAGGGTCAAAATGCAGGAAGATGGTTATTTGGGCTGCCATTGCTGCAACTGTCTACTTAATCTGGAAAAATAGGAACACTGCCTATTGGGATAAGGTTATCATGACTGTAAATAAAACTGTGCAGGAAATTCAATACATAGTTAAGCAAAGAATTGTTCAGATTATAAGTACAAAAGTAAAGGAGTGTGATAGGCATTGGATAACTAATTTGTAAATGATGGGTTTGTCCAGTTGGGGATTCTAGGCTTGTCTAGGCCCTGTCATTTGTGTTTTGTTTGGTTTTTGTTTGGTTTTTGTTAATACTACTTGATTACTTACCAAAAAAAAAATTATGCAGCTTGCTTTAGCAAGAAAAATGAGTTTGAGCATGTACGTGGGATTTGTTCAATCATCTTGGATTTCGACCCTAATAATGTTAATGCTTTGTTTAGAAGGGCTATGGCTACAATAGAGCTAGGAAAAAGTGAGTGGGCCTATTGGGACTTGTTGATGGCTATTAAGGTTGATCCTACAAACCGAGAAGTGATCATGAAACTTGAAAAGGTTAAAAGCTCCCTGCACAAGGTGATAAGGCTATATTTTATACATGATTTTTGCCCATTATATTACTATTTGGTATAAGTTATGAGACTTATAATATGTTTTATTCGCATATTTTAACGTTATAACTAGAGTTCAATTACTTGAGTAACAATGTTGATTTAAAATATGAAAATGCGCTCGTAGGATAGTTCGTAGGATTTAATATTTTTCCTATGAATTGCAAGATGTTTCCAGCAATTGGGCTTTGGAATTTATAAAAAACTAATTTTGTGTAAATAATTAAAAATCATACAACTTTGTTGTGCAAAATCGATTTTTGTCCAAGTACCACCTAGGATGTTTCCTGTCAATAAAGTTTAAAATAAAATCATTTAGATAAAACTAAAAACATCAAGTTTGAAGAAAACATCAGTAGCTTTTCAGAAAATCATGTTCATATGAATTTTATATAATTTTATATTATTTTTACAAAATCATTCATTTCTGTCAATAAAGTTTAAAATAAAATCATTTAGATAAAACTAAAAACATCAAGTTTAAAGAAAACATCAGTAGCTTTTCAGAAATATACAAATCATGTTCATATGAATTTTATATAATTTTATATCATTTTCACAAAATCATTCATGTAAATCACTAAATTTCAGAATACTGATTTTCTCTTCGGTTAAGAAAATAAATAAAAATGGTTTTACAAATGTCCAATTCAAGTAAAAATTTCCAGTCTAGTCTTTCAAAATGTCTAGAATGTTCATACCAAATTACACTTCAAAATAAGTTCAATAAGTTGGATCTCAAAGAACAAATTGAATAAAGGTCCTGTTTTAACCAGTTTTGACATAAAATTCACCATACTTCAAGTTGTTACTAAAAACTTGTGAAATTCTGATACAAGATAAAGAACTCACTGATCTATCCATATATGTATCAAATTCTCAATTTTACGCTTTATACAGAAAATTATGATTTTTGTAAGTCAGTGCAAGAACAAAAGTGCAATTTGGAAAATGAAATAAAGTAATTAACTCAACTTTCATATATAGAAAAATGTTTTCTTCATACGAAAATGTTAATAAAAAAATCATGTCTTAAGTTTATCTTAAAATGACTCATTTTATCATGTAAATAAAAATCAATAAAAATTATCATAAAAAATCAAAATCAAAGAAGTTAATTAATCTTTAACTTTCACAAATTCACAAATTCACAAATTCACAAATAAACATGAATTCCAAAGCCCATTCAAGGAGGTGAAGATCAAGGAGCATCATGGTGAAGATTAAGATTGAAGATTTGTATGGATCATAGATTTTGTACATATTGTTGTAATACTAGTTTCTTTGTAAATAATTATTACATCACTCAATTAATAAAAAACATGGAGATGTTTATGCATAATTTTCATAAATAATTCCACAACTCTTTTTAATAAAATGAGCAACCAATGCTACAAATATTGCATGTTGGGCCAATATATCATAGTATATGAATCAAATGACTCAATCTCAATTAAGAGGAAAAATTGCAAATCTAACTGAGTTAAATTGTATGACGATCCATCTTACATTTTAAAAATGTGTTCTCCATATTCAAATGGATTATTCATCTAATTTGACATAATTAGATTGGTAATTATGATCTCCGAATTGATTTTAGGCGGTTTCACGTGTCTCGCTTTAAATGGCCATATTCCAATTAGCCAAACACAAATCTCAAAATTCAATCTCAAATTGATCATTTCTCTCCAAATGACTTAATAATCTTCAATTAAGATTATTTCTCAAAAGCCTTCAATTAGGAAGCAAACCTTCTAAAACCTCTTAAAAATCATAAGCGTGATCACTATTAAGGTGGTTATTTCATTCCTCGATTAATCGCTAATTAGAGCGTTTAACTCAAACTTCTTTTAATCACTAATTAGGGTGATTATCTCCAATCATTATTTAATCACTAATTAGAGTGATTATCTTAAACCCTAATAATTTTTAATTAGGACTATTATTCTTCTCATTTAATCACTAATTAGAGTGATTATCTCAAACCTAAATGATCGTTAATTAGGACGATTATTTTTCTCATTTAATCACTAATTAGAGTGATTATCTTAAACCTTAATAATTATCAATTAGGGTGATTATTTCCTAACCTTCATTGTTAATCACTAATCAAGGTGATTATCTTCCCTTGAATAATCACTAATTAGGGTGCTTACTTATTTTCTTCCTTATTAATCACTAATTGAGGTGGTTAGATTAATCCTTCATATTTAATCACTAATTAAGGTGGTTATCTTAATCTCATTTCAGTCACTAATTGGAGTGATTACCTCATTTCAAATAGATTTGTTTAATTCTAAAAGCGAGTTATTCATAATCTATTCCCTCCTCTTCTTTTCCCCAGTGGAATTGGCCATTTAGGGTGAGACATTACTCGAACTACGACGGTTTTGATCCATGAGTGGATTTCAATCCCGCAATGATTGGTACGTAGTGCAACTTTAGTGCTCAAACCTACCATGTACAAATGATATATTGGTTCTAAATAAAAATAGTTAATGTGTATATGTGCAAATTACGTGATTTTCTTTCTTTTTAATAGCCATAATTACTTTAAAATGGAAAATAACGCATTTAGTAAGAACCCGTTCTTTAGAACGGAAGAGGAGACGAGTTGTAGACGTTCGCACCTCTTAACCTAAACCCCGAACCCTATCTCATGGTATGAAAGACCAATTTTCGAAAAAAAAACCTTATCCATATGAAATTATCATCGTTTTAAATGATTTTTCTTAAAATTGATTTTAAAACGATTTATTAAATAAATATGTCCCTATTCAGATATTAATAGGGTGGCGACTTCCAAGTTTTCTAAAACTCAAAGTCCAATGAGAGACTTTCGTGGGAGTCAGGCCGTTAATTAAGACAGTCAAAAATCTAATACCACAGGCTGGCGACTCCACTGGGAAATACTTCCACTAGAATTATATGAGGTTTAAACCTGAACGATGCGTTATTTTCCATATGTATATATAATTAAAAGTTAATCATGGCTACTCCCAATTTAATTTTTGTATATAGCATGCTTATGTGAAAATTACGTGTGCTTGGTAGTTTATCGATCCATACACGTGCACTCTTCTTAACCATTTTCTTATTAGGTCTGATACCTCTGTCTATTGGCAAGGGTCAGAATTTTAGAATGACAAATTAATGAATTAAGGACGTAAAACCCGCATCCGCGAGCTATTGCAGACCGCTCGTCGAGGAGCGTCCACCCACGATGAACACAATGGAAGTGACTCGAGGCCACTTTAACATAATCTCTCCTTAAATGAATCACCCTTTAGTTGACTTTTAGGACACAAGGATCAATGTACACATGTCCTTTATTTTTTTCAGTTATTGAATAATGTGGAAAAAACTTTCATATAAAAAATTCCTCAGTCCGTTTTCAGTCGGTCAATATTTCAGTAATCATTAAGTGTAGCTGAATTGTTGCCGAAATGATTTTTGAAATATTCTTGTTTATTTATCACAAGTGTCATCTAAAAAATGTGTGCTCACCCCATTTTCAAAAAAAAATCACATTTCCTTCATTATTCTTTTTCAAAAACAAAATTGATTTTCTAAAAGAAAGTAAAAAAAAAAGTCCTGTCTTGAAAATATGATCCCAAATAAAAAAAAAAGATAATGAAAAATTTAAAATGAAAAGAATCATAATCACGAGTTCAAGACGTGTCATGTTTAGGAATCAGAATGTAATTAAAATATGTAGTCTAAAACACGAGAAGTCTAGTCTAAAAAAAAAGAAAAAAAATTTGTCAAAAGGGATAATTGTTTCTAAAAAAAAGAGAAGGAAAGAAAAAATTGTGTCAAAAGGGATAATTATTTTCGATAAAAAGATTCTACCATTTCCTGCTAAAAAAACATATAAAGAAAAAATTGATTAGTCATTTACTAACGTTGTGAGTATGTACATTTCAGGTACTTCACAAAAAAAAAACAGAAGGAAAAAACTGAAACCTGCATCATTTCACAATGTCTGATTGTGGAAAGCAAATTCAGACTAAAGCTTCAGCAAAGGGCAAAGGTCGTTGGAGGTCTATTAATCAAATCTATGTAGACACGAAAAAATCTTTGGGAACCATGTACAGTCGTCTGAAAAGACAAGGTCTTCTAGAAGCAAAGCATCACTGTTACACTTTGCCACCGCCAGGGGTGGACATGGGATTATATTGTAACTTTTGCCATCAGTATGGACACAAAACAGACCGGTGTGTTGACCTTCGGCATGCCATCCACCAGCTAATAGAAGATGGAAAAATTCTCATTCCTCCATCATGGGTGCCCCCAATTTTGTCGTTCACTAAGGCTGATCTTCCTAAGGAACTAGATCCTCATCAAGCTTTGTACATCACTTTGAAATGCAATGGGCGAGAAATGACTAATGTACTAATAGATGATGGATCGGCACTTAATGTTTGCCCCAAAGGAACACTTTATGAATTAGGGTATAACAGCACGTTATTAAGCCCTACTGATACACGGTAGAGGACTATAGGAACGATTAATCTTCAACTGAGGTATAAAGACTGGATTTGTGATGCAGATTTCACGGTTGTCGAAGCTTTAACCTCATTCTCTTTGTTGTTGGGGTGACCATGGCTCCATGCGAACAAAGCTGTTGCCTCTCCTGCACACCAAAAACTCAAATGCCCAACAACTTCGGGAATAATAACCATCCATGGGAATCCTACGCGACCAAGAAATTTCACCCCCGCACCGCTAACAGTAGAGGATGAAACGGGTCCTCAGGATGTTCCCCTCAACCCCTGCATGCTAGGGAGTAACGTTCCTTCACTACCCCAAGGATCCAATTCAGAAGCCATTTATACTATCCCAATGACAATTGATCAACTCATAGCATATGCCGACATCTGTTGTGCTCATAATATGCCAATAGGACCTCTCAACACAGATCAGACTGAAACCACCTCTGTCATAACCTTCTCTGATAAAGATCTCCCCGATAACCCAGCTCATAACAGTGCTTTGTACATTGCTGTTGATCACAGTGCCAGACATATCAAAGGTGTAATGGTCGATAACGGAGCTTCTGCCAATCTTTGTCTCCTCCGTACCCTTAAATGGCTCGGGTATTCCCCTCCGCAAGGAGAAACCTCAATAGGGACCATGGTTGCATATGATGGTTCCAAGTGGGAAATTATAGGGTCAACAACTATGATCTTGCTTATCGGAGCTGTCATACGTAAGGTGGACCTAATGATCATCGATTGCGAAGCTCCTTTCACAATGTTGTTGGACGACCGTGGCTCCACGAAAACCATGCTATCATTTCGACGTTGCACCAAAAAGTAAAAATGGTAACTCCGCACGGAGTAATCACTATTCCAGGCGATATAGCCATGGGAGCAGCAATGCAAAAATGTCACATATCTCATGTGTGTCAATTAAATCACGAACAGAACGGCAAGGATTCCGTAGGAACTACATCAATATGCCGCACCCTCAAACTGGTAAAATCCAATTTCCACTGGCCTATTCCCCAGGAGGATCTTGACCAACCAAATTGGGTACCGGATATGAGAGAAGTGAAGAGAATTGAAGAGAAGTTTCATTTGCTATACAAAGAAACATGGGCAGTTCAGTATGAGGGAAAAGAAAGTCTAGCACACAAAGTTGTCGCCATCCAATCTATCATGGAACCCTATATATTCCTTGATGAAATTGATTATGAAACAAGAGCCTCTTGCATGCTGGTGTGCAAGGCATGGGCATCATGGCTCCTCTGCCGAGAGGACAACCCCGTATATGTCAAGAAGAAGAAAGAAAGGTGGGACAAGCGTCATTAAACAGGAGAACATATGGCTTGGCGCCCGAAAGTTTAGGAAGTACCTGATTCATTTAATCGCTTTTATATTGTATTTTGTAGGTAGAGCTACTTGCAGCATGATCGCCTAACACTAGTGGAATAAAGTCCAACCGCTGCGGTCAAAATCAGGCTTACTGCTGCGGTTTTGGCCCGCAACGGTTGGACGAGCAGCGGTATCCCTAAAATAACTGATGCGGTTGTGGACCACATCAGTTAAGCACAAACTGATTCGGTTTCCAGGGAAAACCGCAGCGGTTAATAGGAAAAACCGCTGCGGTTTTCCCTTGAAACCGCATCAGTTTGTGCTTTGCCGCCAACATCTTTGTATGCATTGGAACATTAACTGATATATATTTGTATATATACATATATATATATATATATATATATATATATATATATATATATTTGTATATATATATATATATATTTGTATATATATATATATATATATTTGTATATATATATATATATATTTGTATATATATAGATATATATTTGTATATATATATATATATATATGTATATATATATATATATTTGTATATATATATATATTTGTATATATATATATATTTGTATATATATATATATTTGTATATATATATATATTTGTATATATATATATATATATATATATATATTTGTATATATATATATATATATATTTGTATATATATATATATATATTTGTATATATATATATATATATATATATATATTTGTATATATATATATATATATATATTTGTATATATATATATATATATTTGTATATATATATATATATATATTTGTATATATATATATTATATATATATATATATATATATATATATATATATATATATATATATATATATATATATATATATATATATATATATATATATATATATATATATATATATATATATATATATATATATATATATATATATATATATATATATATATATATATATATATATATATATATATATATATATTTGTATATATATATATATATATATATATAGGGTAGGGCAGTGTGAGTAGGGTGGTGCGAAGTGGGGGGGGCAATGTGCGGGGGTGGGGGCGGTAGGGGCAGGGTTAAGGCGGGGGTTGTGCAATGGTGGATTGGTAGTGCATGTAATAGAAGCTAGATCGGTAGTGCATGTACTTACAACGGACTTGTATCTCCAAGGTTCCTGATTCGAAATGGTCATTTGATTGTTGATATCACGCCCATGCAAGGAGCACCACCAATCAGCGAACACGATCAACTTTGACGGACGATGCGGCCTTAGAGCTAGAAGACGGCGTTGTAGTTGTATCGGAAGAAGGGTAAAATTTCTCGTCAATCCCCAACTTTCTTGCGCTCGCATAAGTTTGGGAACCCATATGATGGTAGTGCTTCCTCTGTCTTGCACTGTGTGAATGTTTCTCACGCTTAGCCCATAAATGCACATGGGTAATTCGAAAACACATCTAATTGTATTGAAAGTGAACATGCAAAGTCGAATATATATAGTTTAAAGTGCAATACTTACCACCATCTCCGGCGTAGTATTTTGGGCAACAAATGCCTCCCAATCTTCTGGTTTTATATGTCCCCAAATCTAATGAGGCAAAGAATCCGGTTGAAATGTCTCTTCCTCTCCCCCTTCCTTTTCTGTTTCTTTTTCGGCCTCCATGTCCGTCTCACCCTCATTTTGCTTTGGTTTTTGAATTTTCCTCCTGTTTATAGTCCTCTTTCTCCGTTTCGTGATCCACCCCCTCACTAGTTTGCTTTTGAAAGCTCTAAATCATTCGGCCACCGCGGATAGAAACGCCGCCTTTTTTGCCTCATTAGGAGTAATATGGAACGTATTCTATAAAAACAAGAAACAAACAAATAGTTATTTCCATATACATATATATCAATGAAAACATGTGGCTAAATGCGGAAAGGAAAGAAAATTAAGTAAATTGAGCTTTAAAGGCCAAAATCGGCCCGAAATGGCATTCATTTACCCAAAATGTGTTTTAAAGCATATGAGTGGAGTTAAATTGACTCTTATAGTTATATATGTACCTATTGGAACTATATATGACCTAACATGCGGCTAAATGCGAAAAACTAAGTGAATTGAACTTTCAAGGCCAAAATCGGCCCGAAATGGCATTCATTTACCCAAAATGTGTTTCAAAGCATATGAGTGGAGTTTAATTGACTCTTACTTCCTCCGTTCCATAATAAGTGAAACATAGGGATTGGGCACAAGATTTAATAAACATCACTTTCAAAAGCCAAAAGTCATAAAATACCCTTTTCATTATCAAAAGGAGGAGAGAGAAAAGCAAACCACACAAGTTTGTGATGGGTACTCTTGTCATTTTGTCACTTTCTTTTTTCCATTTAAGGTATGTTTCACTTATTTTGAAACATTCTAAAATAGTAAGCGTTTCACTTATTATGGAACGGAGGAAGTATATTTATATATGTACCTATTGGAACTATATATGACCTAACATGCGGCTAAATGCGAAAAACTAAGTGAATTGAACTTTAAAGGCCAAAATCGGCCCGAAATAGCATTCATTTACCCAAAATGTGTTTCAACGCATATGAGTGGAGTTTAATTGACTCCAATAGTTATATATGTACCTAATGCAAATATATATGACCTAACATGGCTCTAAATTCCGAAAGAAAAGGAAACTAAGTGAATTAAACTTTTGAAGGCCAAAATCAGCCCGAAATGGCATTCATTTACCCAAAATGTGTTTCAAAGCATATGAGTCGAGTTTAATTGACTCTTATAGTTATATATGTACCTATTGGAACTATATATGACCTAACATGCGGCTAAATGCGAAAAACTAAGTGAATTGAACATTAAAGGCCAAAATCGGCCCGAAATGGCATTCATTTACCCAAAATGTGTTTCAAAGCATATGAGTGGAGTTTAATTGACTCTTATAGTTATATATGTACCTATTGGAACTATATATGACCTAACATGCGGCAAATGCGAAAAACTAAGTGAATTGAACTTTAAAGGCCAAAATCGGCCCAAAATGGCATTCATTTACCCAAAATGTGTTTCAAAGCATATGAGTGGAGTTTAATTGACTCTTATAGTTATATATGTACCTATTGGAACAATATATGACCTAACATGCGGCTAAATGCGAAAAACTAAGTGAATTGAACTTCGAAGGCCAATATCGGCCTGAAATGGCCTTCATTTACCCAAAATGTGTTTCAAAGCATATGAGTGGAGTTTATGACTCTTATAGTTATATATGTACCTATTGGAACTATATATGACCTAACATGCGGCTAAATGCGAAAAACTAAGTGAATTGAACTTCGAAGGCCAAAATCGGCCCGAAATGGCCTTCATTTACCCAAAATGTGTTTCAAAGCATATGAGTGGAGTTTAATTTACTCCAATAGTTATATATGTACCTATTAGAACTATAGATGACCTAACATGGCCCTAAATGCAGGAAATAAAAGTAATTCAGATAAAAAATAAACTTACACAAGTATCTGCCCATAATGATTTCTTCATTCCATCGGGCACATCTTTCCAAGCCACCAAAATGATCAGTTTGCGCACACATAACCCGATATGCTGCCCATACTTTTTTTACGCCATTGAACACAAGGTTGACCCATATCATCATACTCGAGGGTCATAGGGGTGATATAATTCAATCCCTTGGTCGCACCCCTTCCTTTCCGCTTCTTTGTTGCAACTTTGCTTGGAGTTATGGTGGTACTAAGAACCTCTTTCCCCGCATTTTTGTGTGGCACAATGACGGATGAAATACAAGGATAATCTTCCCTAGCATTGTTATCAATGGGGGGAGCCTTATCGGCTAGCTCCTCATTTATTTCAGCCAAGCGAAGATCCCTATCACGCAAGCGCTTCTCCTCATCATGCGCTATGTCTTCCGGTTCACCTTTATCGTCCTCCTTCTCCGCATCATACACATCATCATCATCCAATGACTTATCACAATCATCATCGATTTCTTCCTCCACAATCACATCATCTCGGACCATGATTGAAAGTCCTGAAATTTATAAAAACGATATTAGAAACGCGCAAGATTAAACAAAAATATGAAAGAAAGTAGAAACGCTCCCACCTACACTCCCCCTTCACTCGCCCACCCCCGCACTCCCCACCCCTTCACCGCCCCCACCGCACTCCCCCCCCACCGCACTCCCCCGCACCGTAGACCCCCTACACTCCCCACCCCCTTCACCGCCCCCCACCGCCAACCCCCTTCACCGCCCCCACCGCCAACCCCCCTACACCGCCCCGACCCTCCGTAAATATTTTCATCGCCCCCACCCCCGCACAATGCACCTCCTTCACGCCCCCCACCCCGCGCAAATCTTTTCACCGCCCCCTTTATCGCCCCCACCTCGCACATGCAGACCCTTCACCGCCCACCCTACACTCCCCCCCCCCTTCACTACCCACCCACCGCACTCCCCCCTTCACTACCCCCCCACTCCTGCACAGCAGACCTCCTACACTCCTCCCCCCGCCTTCACCGCCCCCCCACCGCCAACCCGCCCCCACCGCCAACCCCCCGCACAACCCCTAGCCTCGCACTCCCCCCTTTCATCGCCCCCAATGCACCCCTCGCTGTCCCACCACCCCGGGACCCCCCCGCTGTCCCACCCCCCTTGCACAGCACCCCTTGCACAGTCCCCTCCCCCCTAAAAAAAAACAATCCATAATTAAGTTAATTGAGGTTAATAAGCCGAAATAGGCCCGAAATGACATTCACTTACCCAAAATGGGTTTCAATACATGTGAAGCGAGTTTAGTTGATGGTAATACATATATATACTAATAAGAACAATACATGACACTACATGCGGCTAAAAGCGAGAAATTAATTTAATTGAGGTTGAAAAGCCGAAATAGGCCCAAAATGACATTCACCTACCCAAAATGGGTTTCAATACATGATAAGTGAGTTTAGTTGATTGTAATACATATATATATATATACTAATAAGAACTATACATGACACTACATGCGGCTAAAAGCGAGAAATTAAGTTAATTGAGGTTGAAAAGCCGAAATAGGCCCGAAATGACATTCACTTACCCAAAATGGGTTTCAATACATGTGAAGCGAGTTTAGTTGATTGTAATACATAGATATATACTAATAAGAACTATACATGACACTACATGCGGCTAAAAGCGAGAAATTAAGTTAATTGAGGTTGAAAAGCCGAAATAGGCCCGAAATGACATTCACTTACCCAAAATGGGTTTCAATACATGTCAAGCGAGTTTAGTTGATTGTAATACATATATATATACTAATAAGAACTATACATGACACTACATGCGGCTAAAAGCGAGAAATTAAGTTAATTGAGCTTGAAAAGACAAATTTGGCCCGAAATGACATTCACTTACCCAAATGGGTTTTAATACATGTGAAGCGAGTTTAGTTGATTGAAATACATATAAATATAGTAAAAATAACTTTACATGACACTACATGCGGCTAAAAGTGAAAAATAAAGTTAAATGACATTGCAAAGCCGAAAGCCGGAATTGAAACCAAAGAAGTCGAGCCTATTGTTTACTTTTGCCACCTTCATTTGAAGATTCAACCATTATCCCTTCCCCGTGATCTGCACGCATGTAACTTATCGCTAACTCCGCATCAGTGGCATCGGAGTTGGGAATGGTGAAAGGCGGGGTGTCTTCAAACGCATCATACTCCTCCTCATCCTCAACATCACCAACTCCAAGTATACTTCTTTTTCCCGGGACAACAATTGACCACTTGTTATCAGAAGGGTCAGTTACGTAGAATACTTGCTTAACTTGTGATGCAAGCACGAATGGCTCTTCACTATCACGCAACCGACCCAAGTCTACAAGAGTAAATCCACAAGGGTCATCTTTTCTTATGTAACGCCGGTTATAATCAACCCACTTGCATTGAAATAAGCAGACTGTGAAACCAGAGTAGTCAAGCTCCCATATATCTTGAACTCGCCCATAATATAACAATCTAGCATCAATAGGAGACTTGTCTTTGGCACTTGCATACTGTGTAGATGATGCCTCTACTGAAACACCACTATTCTGGAAAGATCTCGACTTTTGATCTTGACAATCTATCCAATACGTATATCCGTTCACATCATAACCCTCATAGGAGTGCACGACTTCTCAAGGACCAAATGCTAGCCACTTCGTAGTTTCTAAACATTGGAATCTACTTCACGCATTATTCGGTTATGGAACCAATCAATAAACGTCTTATTATGCAACTGCATCAATGCTCTAGTCCCTTTACCTGGATTCTGGTCACGCAACTCCTCCAAATGCTCATCCAAGTAATGATGCACCTGTACCATATGCTGCAATACAAATAAATGTGCCTTTCAACAGAGGTACGATCATTTTGGAGCCAAGTGTACCTTTACCCGCGAGTCCGGCCCTCGTGTCGAGATGTAGGAAGTCCAATAGGATCAACATTAGTTAAGAACTCAACCACAAAATTACCGACCTCTTCACTCACAATCCCCCGAATTATACTTCCTTCGGTTGCTGCTCGGATTCCTTACTTTATCTTTCAAAGAGCCCATATGTCTCTCAAAGGGATAGCACCACCTCAAAAACACTGGACCACATAGCTTAATTTCTCGAACTAGATGTACAACCAAATGGACCATAATGTCGAAGAAAGCAGGTGGGAAGTACATCTCAAACTTGCACAAAGTCTCGTATCACGCTAGCCTCGGAGAGCATCAAGCTTCGAGGGTTGTAACATTTTGCTACATATAGTATTGAAAAAAGAACACGCCTCGTTATAGTATGTCTCACGTGTTTCGGCAATATCCCTCGAATTGCAATCGGTAAGAATACTTGCATCATTACATGACAATCATGAGACTTCATGCTCGATAATTTCAACTCACCATCTAAGGTAACAAATCTTTTCATGTTCGATGAGTACCCTGATGGAACCTTAATGTTGTACAAACACTCGCAAAAAAGACGCTTCTCACCCTCTAGATGAGAGTGTAGCAAGCCGGAGGTAAATAGTTCCTATCATCATCCTTCACCGTTTTCTTTCCTTTTCTTTCAATTCCCCGCAGCGACCCTTCTTCATGTTCCTTTTCTTTTCCCTTTCCTTTTCCTTTTCCGACACTTTCTCTTTTTTCTTTATTTTCTTAGTGTCCTCTTTTGAGCCCATAGTTCCGGTCGTCGAAGCCCTCACTTTCCGGATACAGTCGCACCCCTTTGTTATCCTTTGTCTTATGTGGAATATTCATAAGTGTCCCCAGAATGGCGTCACATACATTTTTCTCTATGTGCATGATGTCGAGACAATGTCTAACCTCTAGATCTATCCAATATGGAAGTTTCCACATAATAGACTCCTTTTTCCAAAGTCCCTTAGCACCATCACTCGCTCCTTTGCCGAATATCGTTGCAATACCCTTGACCTGATCAAAAACCTCAATACCAGTCAATAGCCTACGAGCAACCCCTTCCTCAACTGTTCCATCGAATGCCTTCTTCTTATTATGATAAGGATGGTCGCGTCGAAGGAACCTTCGGGTCCGCATATAAACTTCTTTGTGACAAGTAGTAATGTATTTAGATGTTGTGTCGTCCATGCAAATCGGACATGCTTTCTTCCCTTTGTTCTTGTACCCGGATAAGTTCCCATAAGCAGGATAGTCATTAAGAGTCCATAAATGCATGGCACGCAATGTGAATACCTCATCAGCATGTGCGTCATACACAGAAACTCCTTCATCCCACATTTTTCTCAAATCATCAACAGGTGGCTGGAGGTAAACATCTATGTCGTGTCCAGGTCAAGTTTCACGATCGAAA
Organism: Beta corolliflora; assembly: GCA_947648045.1. Taxonomy (NCBI): domain Eukaryota; kingdom Viridiplantae; phylum Streptophyta; class Magnoliopsida; order Caryophyllales; family Amaranthaceae; genus Beta; species Beta corolliflora. The sequence goes on from CANSZD010002361.1 coordinate 161,493, forward strand.
TAAGAATCGACAACATGATGTATCTGCGTTTCATGCACAACCAAGGAGGCAAGTTGTATATAACTAGAAGAACCGGCCACGAACTATGTTGAGAACTAAGAGTGCCAAATGGGTTCATTCCATCCGCGCATAGGCCAAGCCTCAAATTTCTGTCCTCGACAGCAAAGGTCTTATGAAAATGATTGATACTTTTCCACTCATGCGAATCAGCCGGATGTTTGAGAAAACCGTCCTTTTTCCTTCGTTCTGCATGCCACCTTTGCTGGAGGACCTTTCTTATCACTAACCCCTGCGCGCCTGTAACGCGACTTCCCACATCGAGGACACTCATCCATATTTTCATATTCATTTCGATATAGCACACAATTGTTTGGACAAGCATGTATCCTCTGGTACTCTAAACCGAAGGGACACATCAATTTCTTAATTAGCATAGTAGTTCGACTTGGGTAGTTCATGGTCGTCCGGCAACATATCACCAAATGCTTGCAACAAGGAAGTGAAACAAGAGTCACTTATACCGGCTTTCGTCTTGATATTAAAGAGTGTTATCACGGCCGTCAGCTTGGTGTACCTCGTACAACCGAGATACAACGGTTTCCGAGATGCCTCTTCCATGCACTCAAAAATGCAAGACCGTTTGCCAGAATGATCTACCCCCGCCATCATCACCTCGATATGATCCCCTTCATCATCATCATCCTCTACTTCAATATCCTCATATTCGTCCTCGATGCTGTCATTCTCAATGACATCAAACTCACCTTCTTCATGCACATAGTTAACAATGGCATTTCGACCATCATATATACCCTCCTCACCGTGCCAAACCCATACATAGTAGTCTTGTCTAAACCCGCGATGAAAGATATGCTCCCTAAGCGACTCAATGCTACTAACGATACTCACATTACCACAATCAACACAAGGACAATAAAACCCCCTCGGTTCCCTTTTGTACCGATGACTTAATGTAGCATCACAAAATTCAAAGACCCCATCCACGAATTCACACGTGTCACGACTACCATACATCCATGCACGATTCATTTCAACCAAACCTAGCTCTAATTAAACACAAGCAACAAGTACCCCATGTCAATGACGAACTTCATTACATTATTAGAGTTTATACACGATATATATTTAATTAAATTAGGCATGCTTTCCAAGGGTCCTTATCACTCCAACCTAACCCATCCTTAGATGTCTAATCTCACTAGTGAATGTATTGCCCTTGTTCGATCTCACGGAAAATCCGGGAAGATTTTCTCTACAGCTTCTCCAAGTACACGATGTAGATATATAGTTATTTATATCTACATATGTACCTAGAGAACAAAAGTAGGGAAACGACGAGCCAAGATTTTCCTCTATAATCGAACTAAAGACATACATTCACCACCTAAGTGAGATTAAACATCAAAGAACAGTCCCAAACCGGGGACTATTCAAGACTTACTCCTAATGACTAAGTCTCGAACGGGTATCTAGGCATATGATATGATGATGCAAACATAGGTTATTTAAAACAACAAAACATTTTACATCTAATCTCAATTCAACGATAAATATATACACATTTGCACATATAAACCAATTTACTATGAAAGAAAGTTAAATATGAGTGATAACATACCAATATCAAGGTTGTGAATAGAGAAATCGAGCTCAACACTCCGTCACTAGCTAGCTTCAATAATCAACAACAAAGTATAAAGTTAAGATTGGTATAAATTAGCAAATCAAACAAAACTAAACTAAACTAAGCTAAACTAAACTAAACTAATTAAATAGCTACAACTAATAATCATATTCAACGTTTAAAGTTCAAACCTAACGAGTTAGTAAGTACTACAACAACAACAACAACAACAACAACTACTACTACTACTACTACTACTACTACTACTACTACTACTACTACTACTACAACTACTACTACTACTACTACTACTACTACTACTACTACTACTACTACTACTACTACTACTACTACTACTACTACTACTACTACTACTACTACTACTACACCTACAATTACTACAACTACAACAACAACCACAGCAAAGCCCTAGTTTTGTGACCTAAAAATCAAACTAACTAAAATCAAATAAACTCAAATCAATCAAATTTACACCCTTTAACTATAATACAACCTAATTTCACTGACAATTATTCATAAAACTACAATTAATTATAAAACTTGAAGCTTCAAATATGAGATTCAATAAAAGTTGAGAAATTTTAGGTACCTAAGAAGAGGAGGAGGAATGTAGGTGTTTAGGGCACAGTGGAGGTGCGGCGGTGGAGTCGCTAGGGCACGGTGCGGCGGCAGGAGGAGGACGCACGGTGCGGCCGCGGAGGAGGACCACCGCTATTACTGTTGTTGTGAAAAGAAAGACCCCAGCTTCTAGGGTTTGTTGTTGATGAAGCAGGGAGGTGCGGCGGTGGTGCTGCAAGTGGCGTCGGCGGTGAGCTATTGAGAAGGAAGGAGGGAGTTCGTTTTTGAAATTTCTAAGCTAAGGAAGGAGGGAGTCAGGGAGTGCGCGCAGAAAAATGGAATGAGACTCGACCATTTCACACGGGATTTAGGAAAAAAACAAAATAAACCGCTGCGGTTCAGAAAGCCGCAACGGTTAACTGACAACCGCAGCAGTTTGTTTTAACCGTTACGGTTTTCTGAAGACAGCTGCGGTTTATGTTCCCACTTTTCCCCCCAAATTTTTCGACGATTTACCGCTGCGGTTCTCACTAGTACAGAATCGACAATTTGCGTCGGATGCGAGGCACCCATTTGCGTCGGACATGGGTCCGACGGCACAGGTCTCGACGCAGATCTGGAGAGATTATCTGCGTCATATGAGGACACGACGCAGATATGAAGCCATTTGCGTCGCATGTTCACCTATGTGTGACGCAATTCAAGCATTTTATATTTTAAAAATAGGAAATCTCCGTCGCATCTTTAGTTATGTGCGACGCAAATCAGAAATTTTTTATTTAAAAAAAAAGGAATTTGCGTCGCATGATTAGCTATATGCGACGCAAATCATGCAATTTTTATTAAAAAAAAAATCAAACATCAATAATCCAACTTCCTTTGCAGATTCTTCACAACAATTATATTCGTTCCATTTATTGCTTCAATTACAACTTGTATACATATTTGCTTAAATTAAAATTAAACAATCAAACATCATCTCTATAGTTCATCCTTCACGTCATTTTGATTTCAGGTTCCTCTGCATCAGCCAAGAGTTTTCTTTTTTTACGGATGATGTTGATGAAGAATTCCAACACTGCAGCAGATCATGATGGATTACGCATGTGCCGTGACATTAAATAAACATTCACAAAACTTAAAGAAAAAAGAAAAGAAAAGTGCAGAGTATACCCACTAGTATCTTGCTGGATGCAAATTGAGAAGCTTCTGTTTTCTTTACACTTCAGCACTATCAAAGTATCAATGCAAGGAAATAGTATTGGTGAGTTATTCAAAAGTCCAAGGAAAAAATAACAAGAAGAGGATGATGCTGATGCTAGTCTTCACGCAATCCACTCTCCAAGCAAAATCCAACTCTCGAAGAGAGTTGTACATATGTCGTGCTGTTTGCTCTACACCATCGTCCTGCACAAAAGATCGATGGAAGTTACCCAGATTTTGGCCAAAATAAACTGGAAAAAACCCAAAATAAACAGATACAAAAACTGCAAAAAACCCAAATCAAAAAAAAAAATCAAAGCAAATCGACATCATAAAAACTCAAAAGAAAGCCAAAAAAAATTCACACTCACCAGATCTAGGAGTGAGATGAAAGAACGAAACACCGCGACAAACACCAACGTAAACCGACGAGAAACAACCACGAAATCCCGATGAATTTAATTTCCGGCGGCAGTAATTGAGATGAATTCAATATTTGAAGGAAAGATAGGAGAGAGAGAGGGAGATAGAGGGGAGTGACGGCTGTGTTAGGATTGAGGAAGGAATAAGTTGGTAGGGTTAATAACCCTGAGTAAATAAAAAGGAAGCGTGCACACTTTTACAATTGGGCTTTCACTATTTGCGTCGCACTCTAAGTGAAGTCCGACGCACATTGTTGGATTTAAATTGGGTTTTAATCATCTGCGTCATATCTAGGTTCACGTCTGACGCATATTGTTAAATTTAAATCTTTGGCCTTTAATCATCTGCGTCGCACTTTTGTGCACGTCCGACGTAAATCTTATTTTTACTCATTTTCTTTGGTTATTTGCGTCGGATTTTGACTACGATACGACGCAAATCGTCCGTTCGTGCACATTTGCGTCAGTTCATATTTCGTTCGACGCAAATAGAGAGACGCAAATTATCATTTTTCTACTAGTGTCTCTTAAGGACCGCAGCGGTTGTCTTGTGCCATTTAGCGTTTTTTCCACTAGTGTAAAAAAAATTGATAAAAAAAAATCTAATGTTGTATGCATCTATCTTAATTTCTCTTCTATATAATGTACTAAAAGGGGTACGTAGGCAACTCATTTTCTGAGTGTAGCTGCAAAAAAAAAAAAAGAAGAAGAAAAAGTTATATATCAGAACTACGTTGGGCCTGATTCTCCATTCAAAAAAATCATCAGAAGAAAAATTTCTTCCCCAAATCCAAAACCATTTATGGAGATACGTAGGCAACCTTCGGGTGCGGCCCCTTTTGCATTTAATATTTTCTTTTGTGGTTTCAGCACTTAGAAGAAATCAATTGATGCAGATCGCTACAAAGAAGAACAATACACGGGGCATTATAATTTGCCAAAATGAGGACACATGCCTCGTTATACCTCTTTTCTCTTATTTCTGTAATAGCAAGAAATGGAAGGATATTATCAAATTGATTTTGAAAAATATTTGTGTATTATCCCAAAAAAATATATGAGTCTAAAAAGTGGAAGTTTAAAATATAAATCAAAGTCCAAGTCTAAAAAAGAATAACAAGTCAAAGAATTCCAATGAAAAATCTCAAAACAAATGATAGAGTCAAGGTTTTACACCTTTTAATAAATGATAACCATAATTGGGGTGAAAAAAAAAAGAGAAAAAAAAGAGAGAATTTCAAAGATATCATTTCTTTCATTACCTACAAAAACAAACAAAAGAAAAGAAGAAATAAAGTCTGGACAAACTTCTGTGTTAACTTTTCATCTCATTTTACATGAACTCTGTCTGGGCCCGCTCAGGATCTAGGCTAATTCCCCGAAGTTCTGACCACAATGAACGTTCTCTATCAGCAATAATGTCATCCTTGTCTACACCAGTTGTATTCTCTGCTACACGTCTCAACAACATGTCTGAAATTCCGAACAACGAGCACCAACAAAACTCTACCCCTCCACCTGATCCAATGATTGAGCTCCAGAGACTTGTCCAGGCCATGCTTGACCCACAGGATAATATTGAGCAAACTGTGTTAGGTATAATGCGCCAAAGCGCCCAGATGCCTCCTCCTCCTCCGGAGTCGGAAGTAGCTTCGCCTTTTCATCTTGAGCCTCTGAACAATGAGAGAGAAATTCCCACTAAACTCGAGGAAGAAGTAGTCAAGCGTAAAGAAGTCTTAAAAGGCATGACTAAGGCTGAACCATGGATGGATATTCATGTATTAACTCTTTTCCCGAAGGCACGATTACCCCATGGTTTCAAAATGCATAATCTGACAAGGTTTGATGGGACCGGTAGCCCCACCAATTTCCTGAAAATGTATGTTGGGGCAATGAGTCCCTGGGGAGTGGGAGAATCCATGATGGCCCAACTATTTCAACAATATTTAGATGGTGCTGCAGCACATTGGTTCCTCATCCATGAAGATACAAAGAAATCCACTTGGGCTGACATAGTCAGAGAGTTCTCAAGCCAATACAAGTATAATGAAGAAATTGATGTTACTAGAATGGATCTAGAGACCACTTCTCAAAACCTTAATGAGACATTTTCTTCATTCATCACTCGATGGAGAAACAAGGCTTCCACAATGATGAGTAGGCCTAATGAGGAGGAACAGCTGCAAATGATTGTGAAAAACCTTCTTCCTGTCTATCAAAAGCATATGGCATACCAGTACTTCCCGACTTTCAAAGCTTTGATTGCTACGGCAACTTTAGTTGAGGATGCTGTGGAAAGGGGAAACATCAAGAAAGATGAACCTATTGGCGGCGCTACTTATAATGCAAAATTTGGAAATAACAAAAGAGCCCCAAACAATGATTCAACAGCTCCTAAGACAACTAATGTGATCCATGCCATTGGTGCATCGTCTGCATTCCAGTTGCGACCACAAAGGAACTTTACTCCTTTGAACATGACTTATCCCCAGGCTCTCTGCAAGTTAAAAAAAAGGTCAATCTCATTCCACCCTTGAATCCGCGCCCGCCTCCTAAAAATCCTTACCCTGGTTGTGACCCAAATCAAAACTGTGAATACCATCAAAGTCAGGGGCATAATACTGAAAATTACACGGCTCTAAAGCATCAAATTCAAAACCTTGTGGATGATAGGAAACTTTCTTTGGGATCCATCTCCAATAAACCAAATGACTCTCAGCCTAACATCACAAAAAACCCCATTCCTAATCATAAACCCTCATTCGCCATTAATGTCATCTTTGCTGCTTCGGACAGATGCGATCCAGTTCAGCTAACCCGCAAGACAGTTCCTCAAATGTATGAAATGCCGATAGCCGTAGGTTACAAGTGCCTGGTCTATGACTATTCCACTCAAGAAAAAGTCAAAATGATGCCTTGTAAAGACCCCAACTTCACTCTTAACAAGGATCCATTCTCTGACATGTGTGGAACTTTGGATTATGATGGTGCCTTCTTCATTTTGGACTCTGATACTGATGAAGATGCCTCTTCGGTCTTAACAATTATGGAGAAAAACACTGGAGGACATTCCACCCCATCTGCCTCGATGATCTTAGTGATAAGGAGTATGTGGATATCTCTCATTTGACTAGAGCAGGCCGCCACTTTAAACCATCCCATGTGGAGGACGAAAATCCTTTGGAGGTATTGAGAAGGAAGGAAAAGGGCAAAGAGCCAATGACAGAGGAAAGTAACAAGGAAGATGATGCTATCAAGCGCATGAAAGAAGTAAATGCTAATGTTTCCATCTGGAAATTGTTAATGCATTCCCAGCCTCATAGGGCAGCTGTTCTAAAACATCTTAATGAAGCCTCTGTAAGCTCTTCTATAACACCTGACCAAATGGTGGGGCTCATTCATGGGGTAGATCGAACTCTCATGTTCACAGACAATGATCTCCCTGACAATATCAACCACAACAATTCATTACACATCACTATACGTCGTAATGGATGGGAGATACCTAGGGTGTTGATCGACAATGGCTCCGTAATTAATGTTTGCCCCTCTCGCATGTGCTAACAAGGCTTGGGTATTCAAAAGAGGATCTCGGTACCATCCAACCAGGTGGTCGAGCATATGATAATGCTAAGAGAGAAGTATTGGGCTTGATCGGCCTCCTCATTGAATGTGGTCCCGTGGCAAGGAAGGTGGAATTCATGGTCATTGACATACAAGCCTGTTTTAACTTCTTATTTGGAAGACCATGGCTGCATGAAAATAGGGCAGTAGCCTCTACTCTACATCAGAAGGTAAAGCTTCTCACTGATCAAGGTGCTGTGACTATATCTGATGATCTAGAAATTATGACCATCTCCAACGCTGGAAAATCGGTATTGTATCTGAACGAAGTGGAGCGCACTAGGTTGGATGGTTATACTATCCACTGTATTCTAGCAACACCTGAAAATTCATGGATGAATGAGGTTCCAGCAGCCACACCAGATGAAAGTGATGAAGAAACAGAACCAGAATATAGTGAGGATGACGAGGAAGAGGTAGGAGCTCCAAGCATCGACACACATAATACGTCATCTGGAGCACCGGAAGAATCCTGTGTCGGCAATCCTCAAGATGATGATAATGACTCGAAGAAGAGATCGAGGACAGATGATTTTGATCTGAACTTTAATGTAGTGGGTCCTATCCGAGAAGTTCACACCGAATCACTGATTCTCTTTCCAGGATATCAACATGAAGATCACTATCGTGAATTACCCCAATTCAGAAAATTTAATGGGAACGGTGATCCTTTTGTCAACTTAGTGGGATTTGTGAATGCCTTGCATCCATGGGGCATACTAGAGGAAGATTACCCCATGCTGTTTGACAAGATTTTAGAAGGACCAGCTCTGGATTGGTACTATTCTTCAGATTGTGTAGATAGGGCTAGTTGGGAAAACGCTAACCAAGCGTTTGTTAATTGGGCTTTCGAGCATAAACAGACTGATGTCAAGAAGCTGAAGTTAGTCACTTTGCGTCAGAGTGCCTTAGAAACCTTCTCACACTTTTGTTCGAGATGCACTCATATCCGCACACAACTTCGTTTCCCAATTACTGATCCGGAATTCATGCTCGTATTGTTGCGGAACCTGAACGATTTCTATTATCGTCACATGGTTACTATCAAATACACCTCTCTCAGCCACATGGAACAGCATGGTTTTGACATCGATGCTCTGAAATTGCAAGAAAAACGACCTCGGGAAGATTTTGAAATTCCCAATACAAATCCAAGGGTTTATGCTAAGATGGATGAACCATTGAGTATGGTGTATGATCGTCTTCGGAGGCAAGGTATACTTCATGTTCCAGTGCACGTGCTTTGTTTACCCCTTCCTGGAACAGATATGAGCAAACTCTGCGCTTATTGTCGTCAATTTGGGCATGAAACTGATCGATGCCATGACCTTTACTACAAAGTGCAAAGCCTGATTGACCGCAATCCCAAGTCGATATCTTTCGTAAATTGGTTGAACAAGGTAAGATTCATCCACTTCCCGCACGCCCGGGGGCAAGCCCGAGAGGGTCGATCTTCACAAGTACCGCCAATATCATCAGTTGCATGGTCACGACACAAACCAATGTCATGCTCTCAGCCATCGCATCAAGCAAATCACCAACATAGCTCTTATCTACCGCAAAGCTACTTGATCAACTCACAGAAGAAAAAAAATCTTCGGTAAAAATCCTGTAGGGGGTTACCCATATGCAAAAAAAAAAAAAAAAATTCTTTCAGTTCGTTAGTATCAGAGAACTACGTGCAGCTTGAATCCCCATTATCACTTACACTAGCACAGTGAAATCACTCCACCTATGTAACACACCTGGGGTACGTAGGTAGCTCAATATGAGTGCAGCTGCTTTATTAAATAAAAAACTTTAGTTCTTTCTAAAATAACGAACTACGCTCGAGTCCGATTCCCCATAAAATGCACCCGGAGCAATTGGGGATATGTAGGCGACCTTTGGGTTCGACTCAAATGTATTAACCACTGTATATCAGGCAATGTGATCAGCACTCGAGATGCCAGCCATCACAGGAGCAATTTCCGAATGCTAAATTGACGCATCAATGGGGATACAGGCCCTAATCTCTATATTTTATGTCTTTGTTCAAATATTAAGCAGGGAATGGAAGAATGAAAAATATGTTTTCAACCCCAAGGACAGTAAAATCATTTAAAAAGGTCAAAATAAAGTAAAAAAAAAGAAAGAAAAAAATGAATAAAAAGCAAAATTGCGAAGGTGGACCTTTCCAGTCAAAATATGGCAAAGTTGTTTTCGAAAATTTTCTTTACTCTGCAATGCATTCTGCAATATGTAGCCTTGTTTTCTTTTCTTTTAATTCTTTTTCTCTACCTTTAGGTCCAAAAAGAAGAAATTTGTTCCTTCACTAAGGATGACCAATTACCGTCAGAAAACAAACACCTCAGCCCTACCCACGAATGCGGTCAAAGAGCCTGTAGGGATTGCCCTGCAACCTCTGTCCAAAGGATTTCAAATTATGATGAAGATGGGTTATACTCAAGGAGCTGGATTAGGGCGTGATGGTAGGGGAATGAAGCAACCAATCCCCGTAGTAGACAAGCAGAACCCACATGGATTAGGATATGATCTGGGCGGCACCTCTCAAAACACCAAAAAACCTTCTTCTACCCTCAATGGTCAGTTCATCCTGCAAGGAGATACTGAGCCATACTACGAATTTCCATAACCTTGGCTTAGTAAGAGAACAGAAGATTTTACCGGCACTACTACATTTTGAAGCAAATGCAACAGCTTAATGCAACGGCTGACCGTAAAGCAACGGTCTATTGCAACGATATATGCTAATGCAACGGTTTTTTGCAACAGATAGTGCTAATGCAATGACTTTTGCAACGGTTATAGTTAATGCAACATCATTGAAGACTATTGCAACGCCCCATCCAATTACCGTTGCAATAGCGTTTATAGCAGTAACATGTAGCTAAAGCCCAAAAAATAGCCATACCCACGCGTTGGCTATTTGTTTCCCTCCCTATTTCCCCCAAAATTTCTAAAATCCCTAACACTTTTGGTAGCCACAACACAGTCAAATGAAGTAGCAAGTTAAGCATTGTGCCTAGGAATTTCTCATTTCTCAAACATACGAACGTGCAGAATTTCTCGTCTTCACCGGCGCCGAAAATTCTCTTCCTGGCGGATTTTCGTCCGCGGTGTATTGCACAGTGGAGGTCAGCAATTTCTCGTCTTCTCACATGCACTGCTCGGCGGCTTATCTAAACCCTCGCCGAAATCACTGCTCGTAGAGGTTGTCAGGTTGGTAACCCTCCCCTTCTTTCTCTAATTTCAGTGGTCTCGTCAATTCGTTTGAGGTCGTTTAACTTGCCTTTATTTATGCCCTCTGGTTTCAAGTGCACTTTCTTTTTTCGAAATCTTAATCCATGTTTTATCTTGTGAAATGGTTTGCTAATGTCCATCTTCATAGAATGCCATGTATATTTGGGCAGTAAACCTAATTTATTGAAGGTTTGGGCCTTTTGGAGAATGTTTAAAGTCACAAATTGAACTCAATATCAAGTATGGTGAAGACATAGGTAATGTAGCATAGGGGAGCTTCTTTCTATTATTGTTGCAACTCGAACCAATTGAGGATTTCTTTGTTGTTTGCTTGCATAGAAGATGGTTGGTGATAGTGGAGCGCAGACATAGGGTAAACTCGGGGTGAGATTTGGGAGAGTAGGACAAATCACACTTGTTTGTGGGGATTGGCTTTGGGGACTATGATAATGGAGTTTTTGCACATATTTAGGTATTCCGTCCTATATTTGTTGTTTTAAGGTTATACACGATTAAGATGCCATTGCGAAGTATATCTCATGTACCTCTAATTATAGTCCATGGTTAATGTAAAATGTTTGGTTCATTTCATGATAAATAAGAAACCGTAGTGGAATTATACTAATAAATATATGACGGTTGCAACATATAGCAATGGGGATCAATTTTTTAAAACTAAAACAGAGGGAATAAGAGTCATCCACTCATCCACGATTGAGAAGAGTAATAGGAGTGCAGAAAATTTATGTTTAGTCTTGTCATATTCATCCATTTACTACTCGCCACTTATCAAAAGTTTGCTTTCTGCGCCACCCGAAGCTTAATTCTCTTTTACAAAGCTTAGATTGTTCTGATTCAAAGGTCAAGTTTGTACTGAAGTGAATTTAAATGCTTTCTTTAAGGTTAGCTTGCTTAACATACTATCAGAGTTAGATTATCATGTTAATTATAGTAGGTTCTACATCTCATGGAAATTGACATGGAAAGTCAATGACTTGTAGATGCACCTTGTAAACATGATATCACTAGGTTCTAGGTATCGTTGATTTGGTGTGCGGTAATCATGTATTGCCTTGGAAACATAATGAATTGTGGATGCACTTTGTAACATGATCTATGTATATTTATCTCAGTTTGGCATGGAATACAACCCTATATTGGTACACAAGCATATAATCATAAATTTGTCGATATTGATCCTTTTTCTCCAAGGAATCTTGAATGCTTAGTTTTTTTGGACAACTTTCTGCTCTGACCACTTTTCTTCAGCTGACAGTGTAAGGGATTGTTGTTAAAGTCATCCTTTCACATTTTATCATACATATGTAAATCTGTAACGTGCATTTTGAAATTTGAATCCCGTCAATGGGATCAATTGTTGATTGCTCCTTCTCTCGTAGGCGTAGATATGCATACGTTGTGGTGGTTTATTGAAGCATCTAGTTGATGCTACCGATTGTTATTGGCCACCAAGTGTGGTGTTGTCATGTTTCTACCCCCCTAAAGATCGATAGTTTTTTTTTTTTTTTTGGTAATTATCAGGTAGCATTACCTCATAGGTGATAAAGTCATGCATAGTTGATTCTTACAATTACCTCATCCTAGCTAAAAGTATGTTCTCGTAATCTTTACTAGCAGTCCTGAATGTCTGCCCCGTTCATTTTGGTAAATATTGAGTCGGTATGCTAGTGTCACTACACTGCTAGAATCAGAATTGAGTAGGATACTGTAAACTCTTGTTGGCTAGAGATGGTTTTGACTTTTGACAATGTGTAGGATATATATCTAATCCCCTTAAAATCTATTTATGGACAGCAACAAACTGATCCAAACAAGCAAGAACCCTCACAAGCGAAGGTATACAAAGAATCAAGGTTGAGAAATTCAAAAAAGACGTACAAAACAAGCTTTGGAAAAACAAAAGACAATATTGTGAGTTATATTTACTATTTCCTTGCATATATATTTTTTCTTTAATATATATATGTGTAATATCAAGTCTTTTTTCATGGAAAGGAACAAATGGAGACTTTAGCATCCGAAAGAACATGAAGGTGCTAACTCTAAGGATCCATACAATCAAGTGATAGAAAAGGCAGAGCATAGTGGACACTCCTCTACGGGAAAGGTGTGGCCAAGACTAATCTAAAGAAAGGGGGCACAAAATGTGGCTAGTCTGGCTACATATCAAGAATTCCATGGAAGAATCCATTGTAATTAAGAAGTCAAAATAGGATCATCCCTCTCCCCAACTGAACAATCTATGTTTATTGCATTATTAAAAGAGTATGTAGATGTGTTTGCATGGTCTTATGCTGATATGCCTGGTGTTAATAGAGAAATTGCGGAACATCGCATTCCGTTACATCCGGAAATCAAGCCTAAGCAACAAAAGCTCCGCCGAATGAAGCCAGAGGTTAGTCTGAAAGTGAAAGAAGAAATCCAGAAACAGCTTGATGCCAAATTCATCCAAGCTGTAAAACATCCAAGTTGGCTCGCCAATATAGTGGTTGTACCCAAAAAGGATGGGAGAGTTCGGGTATGCATTGATTTTCGAGATTTGAATGCTGCGTCACCAAAAGATTGCTTTCCTCTACCCCACATCGATGTTCTTGTTGATAGTACGGCTGGTCATGCAATGTTTTCCTTCATGGATGGATTCTCAGGGTATAATCAAATACTCATGGCTCAAGAAGACATGAAAAAGACATCTTTCATCACTCCATGGGGCACTTTTTGCTATCGAGTTATGCCTTTTGGTCTCAAGAATGCCGGAGCCACATATCAAAGGGCTGCAACCACTATCCTTCATGACCTCATCCACGACATTGTGGAGGTTTATGTAGATGACATGATTGTGAAAAGTGAAGATCGTGAGGGGCATATTCCTGCATTCAGGTCCTTCTTTAAAAGAATCAGGAAATACAATTTAAGGTTGAACCCTTAAAAATGTGTGTTTGACGTCACTTCGGGGAAGTTGTTGGGATTCATTGTCGGTCAAGACGACATCAAAGTGGACTACGAAAAGGTGAAGGCTATTCGAGAATTACCTCCTCCAAAAACAAAAAAGAAGTAAGAGGATTTCTCGGCGAGAATTCAATATATCGGCAGGTTCATCTCACAACTCACTATGAGATGTGAACCTATATTCTTTGCTCGAAAAGGGGCATCCCATGAGTGGAATGAAGAATGTCGGGAAGCTTTTGATTCTATGAAAGAATACCTTTTAAATCCACCCGTTCTAATGCCACCTAGACCGGGAGAACCTCTGATTTTGTACCTCACTGTCACAGAAACGGCTATGGGAGCTCTCTTAGCCCAATATTAAGAGGGAACAAAGAAAGAGGTTGCAATATACTATATCAGCAAGAAATTCCTTGAGTACGAGACAAGATATACCCCACTGGAAAAAGCATGTATCTCCTTGGTCTATGCCACGAAGAAGTTGAGGCATCACCTTCAAGCTCATACTATCTATCTGATCTCAAGACTGGAGCCAATCAAGTATCTCGTTTGAAAAACCCATTCTTAGTGAAAGATTGGCAAGCGGGCATGCTATGCTTTTCGAGTTTGATATTCAATGTGTCGACCAGAAATCGTTAAAGGACGAGCCATATCCGAAGCCCTAGTAGAAGGGACCGATGTCGGGGAGATGAGTATGACGATGCATTCCCTGATGAGTACTTATGCTTCATTGACAATCCACAATGGTGCATGTACTTTGATGGAGCTTCTAATAGGAGAGGTAATGGAGCAGATGTTTTGTTAGTAAATCCTGATGGAGTCCATATTCCATTTGCTGTCAAGCTGGATTTCCCAACAACAAACAATACAGCCGAGTATGAAGCCTACATATATGGAGTAAAGGCCGCCTTGGTAGCAGGGGCAAGACATCTCACTGTGTATGGAGAATCTAATCTCATCATATCTCAAACAATAGGAATTTGGAGGGTTAGGGATGAGAGACTTCAGCTCTACACAGAGTACCTTCAAGAATTGATCCCTTATTTTGATGATATCAGCTTCAAACATCTTCCTCGAGAACAAAATAGTTTCACTGATGCTTTAGCCAATCTCGCTGTTAATTTAACATGGGAAAATGGTACAAAGATCCAGTCAGTTTTAATTGAAGAAAGGAAGGGACCAACAGTGACGGTAGCACAAATTGTCTCCGCGCTGGTTCAACAAGATCATGATGATGTCTAGTATAAGGATATCAAGAATTTTCTGGAAACTATGCAATATCCAGAGGGAAGTGGCAAGAAGGACCGCATAGCTATCAGAAGGCTAGCTGCACATTTCTCATACTTAAAGGCAGACTGTATCACAAAGGGTTTGATGGTACTCTGCAACTCTGCGTAAATGACAGCGAAAGGCAAGTCATTATGGAAGAAGTTCATGGAGGGGAATGTGGACCCCATGTGAATGGAAGAATGCTGGCTCGTAAAATTTTGCGAGCTGGTTTCTATTAGAGCACTCTAGAAGGTGATTGCATCAGCTTTGTCCGCGCCTGCAAGCAGTGTCAAATATTTGCTAACCTCAATCATATGCCACCTGTGTCATTACATAATATGACTTCTCCTTGGCCGTTTTCAAGTTGGGGCACAGACATAATCGGAAAAATTCATCTAAAGACTTCAAATGGGAATAAGTATATTCTCGTAGCAATTGATTACTTTTCGAAGTGGGTTGAAGCTGCATCATTTTCAAAGCTAGGGGCAAAGCAAGTCTCGAAATTTGTGATTAACAACATCATCTGTCGGTATGACATACCTTTCGAAATCATCTCTGATAATGGATCACAATTTGAGGGTCATCTGAAGACCACTCTCGCAAAATATGCAATCAAGCATCATCAGTCCTCACCTTATCGTCCCCAAACAAATGGAGCGGTAGAAGCAGCCAATAAGACAATCAAAACTATTGTTGCCAAGATGACTGAAAAGACTAGGGAATGGCATGACAAACTACCATATGCCCTTTGGGGATATAGGATATCAATTAGGACTCCAACAGGATCAACCCCGTATTCTTTGGTTTATGGGATGGAGCCATCCTGCCAGTTGAGGTGGAGATACAATCTCTAAGGGTCATAGCATAAAGTGAAATCTCGGAAGACCAGTGGCACAAAACTCACAATGATGAGCTTGCATTCGCAGATGAGCGCCGACTACAAGCATTGCATAACATACAACTCTATCAGCGAAGGATTGCTCGTGCATTTAACAAAATGGTTCGAGATAGAGACATCCAAGAAGGTGATCTAGTCCTAAAGGAAAATAGAGCTCCACTGCATGATCCTCGAGGAAAATTCAAGCCTAACTGGTCTGGACCATTCCTGGTCAAGCATGTCACCACGACTGGAGCACTGAAGTTAATGGATTTTGATGGAAATGAGCTCACCCATTTCACTAATCTTGATCAGTTGAAGAAATATTACGCTTAGGCATCAAAGTAATTGTAATTGTCATGATCAAGTAACCAAGCAGTTTGTGGGTCTTGTATCCTATCTGGTTATTCTTAATAAATATGTCATGAGTTTCTAGATGTTCATATGATATATGCAAAAAAAAACGGAAAAAAAAGACAAAAAAAAAGAAAAAAAAGGGAAAAAGAAAAAAAAAGAAAACGAAAATGAGGAAAAAAGAAAAAAGGAAAAAATGATGGAACATGTCTTTGATTGTTAATGTTTATATGTTATGCTTTTATGTGTCATATGATTAGTTAATTATGATTTGCATGTCATATTTAATGTTAAAGTCTGCACGTGTTTAGAATTGTGTTCACATTGAATTTCTCACAAACAGATCTTTTATTCATCCCAACTGGGGTACTTCATTTCATACATAAAAAGACATAAAGCCTTCATTTTCTATAAACTTAAAAAAAAAATATAAAAAAAACAACATAGAAAATAAACATGACAATTATCTCAAACCCTTCTCCTCTTCATAGTAGGCCCATCTGAATCTTTGTCTTGACCAATATCCGCTAGAAGCCATTGAAGGTAATCTTCATCAATCAGTGGAAAGGAAGGTTCCGGTAGTGCTAATATAATTTTAGCCCCCTGCCATATAGTAGGCATTCTCTGAATACCACTCATATCAGCCTCATAGGTGGTACAAGATGGAAGAACCTGGAGGGCAGGAATGTGCTCTTGCTTCCAACCAATTTGTCTTAAACATCTCCATGGAAGGTAGAAAGTGACTTGGCAAAGCCCGGGTAATTGTACACCTCTGCGACCAGAATTGCAATATACAATTGCACTAATACCAAGGTGGTTGGTGACCCACTTTATATCTTGATATAAGAAAAAATCCTCCCACCCACCATTTTTGCTGAGTTGATAGAAGAGAGGAAGAAGACCTCTCTCCCGGACATGACTAGTTTTGTAAGTAAGACTCTTGTGGGGTTTCATTAGAGAAATTTTTTCGAATAGCCATAAATGAAGGGCTAATGGACATCCCTTCACAAAGCTTTGAGGGTTTCTTTTGAGTTCATCTAAGCCAAGGAACATTTCCCCCAAAATAAGTGGTCCAAGACGACCCCCGCTAACAATTTGAGAAATAAGTGAAAGACACCGAACATGGCATGCATTTAAAGACCATTTAGTGAGGGTACTTCCCAAAATCATAAGAATGCAAGCATTTTCTCTAGCAATCCTATAGTTGGGATTGTTAGAAAATTGCCAAGTGCCAAATTGGAAAATCAATAATAAGTTGACAAGAAATACCTCACCATATTGTAGGTAGTTTCCATGAAGATTTTCGGGAAGATGTAAAATCGTTGATAAATCTCCCGAGATCCTGGTAGGAGATCTAGGTGTGATAACTGGACCATTGGATGGTAAGCCTAGCAAACCTTCGACCTCTTCAACAAGAGGCATAATCTCCCGGTCTCCAAAGCGGAAGACATGGCGAGTTTCATCCCAAAATTTGGAAGCAGCATGAATCATGTCGTAACAAATAGAAAGCGAAAGCAACGGCATAAGCACCTTAGTGAAGCGAGAAGCGGAAAAGGATTGCCTTGGTTGCTCCAAGTTTCTTGTGATCCCCGAGAGTTGTTTTTTTCTCCCGACTCCGCATTTCATTAGCTTCTTCATAAGTAAGAACCATTTTTGTGAAAGGAAAATTTAGAGAAAAAAACAGTGTCAATGATGAATCAAGAACGTTGATACAATCCCTTTTCCTAATGATCATCCAAAATCACGACCTTGATCAATCTATTTTATATAGTGATCATCATTTTCTGATAAAGCAAATAAACATTATGCATGAAAAATTTTCTGAAAGATTTCGGAAAAACAGATAAAAAAATTTGCCACATGAAGATTTGGTCCACCATGGTTTATCTAGAGGGTAATAACCTTTGGTCAACCCTTTAAGGTAACATGACTTAACAATGCATCAATCTAAGGTGACATGACCTGACAATGTCCTAATTTAAGGTGACATGATAACACATGGAATCATAAAAAGTAAGCAATGGTGACTTGACAACTTGTTTGTCATCAAGGCCATGAAAAACTGTAAAAACTGGAGTCGACCTGTTAATTGTCGGAATTTCTCACAATAAAGTCGCATTTTCAAAATTTAGAAAAGTAATTAGGATTTTCTATCTAAGACGACAATAAAGTCGCATTTTCAAATTTTAGAAAATTAATTGGGATTTTCTATTTAAGATGACAATAAAGTCGCATTTTCAAAATTTAGAAAATAAATTGGGATTTTCTATTTAAGACGACAATAAAGTCGCATTTTCAAAATTTAGAAAATAAATTGGGATTTTCTATCTAAAACGACAATAAAGTCGCATTTTCAATGTTAAGAAAATTCGTTGGGATTTTTTATCTAAAACGACAATAAAGTCGCATTTTCAATTTTAGAGAATTAATTGGGATTTTCTATTTAAGACGACGTCAAAGTCGCATATCCTATTTTAGAAAATTAACTGGAATTTTCTACTTAAAGTGTCAACAGAAGTCGCAAGTCATGTTTTCAAAATAGCACTGATGATAACTATTTTCTATGAAGAATATGTTATCTCAAAAGAAATTTTCTGTCAAAATTTTGTGTCTTTTCAAACATTGGCCATCATTTTCTCCGAAATTCGACCAATGTGGGGCATTCTGTAGACACCAAATTTTGAACCCCTTTTTCGGGTAAATAAAGGTTTTGAAAAATAAAAATAACAAAATCGTCATGCATCCCGGAGCGCGAGTTTCATTCCGTCGCACGATTTTCCATTTTGCGTATTAGTCATACAGTTTCGGCTTAGAAGTACAATTTTCGTGAGTCGTAGTCAATAACTACAACCACCATTTTAGTAAAATGATTCATAGTATAATCATGCTCGTCTTTATTAATTTGACGAGTTTTCATTAATTGTCTTAAGTTAGTTTTTCGGAAAAATGAAAAACGAGTCGAGATTAGGCGTCGGGATTTTAGTCGTATCCCAAAACCGGCATTAATCAGTTTCCTTGATGGTCAAGTCATTGTTCATTGGATAAAGAATAAGAATATATTCTTTATCCACTAAACACATCCTTTATCCATTGGTTAGAGAATAAGAATCATGAAAAGATGTGAGAATAAGAATCAAATCTCATGTGTAAGAGGGGGAAATCCGAATTCTTTCCGGAAGAACCAAGTGTGCGCCAAACACACAATCATGCGCTAGACACATGATTGTGCGCCTGGCGCACAAGCATGCTCTGCGCCAGACGCAGAGCCTTGCGCCTAGCACAAGGCGTTGCGCCTAGCGCTGCTTCCTGCGCTAGGCGCAGCATCTTAATCAGTTTCGTTTTGCACGATTTTCAATGCAATTTTTTTACGTATTAGGATGTTTTAGGAAGAATATTTTCTGAAAATCTGATCTTGCCTCATTAATGAGCAAATCTAAAAAAGAATAAGAATATTTGTGTTTCCAAAGAGATTTGATGATGTCATTAGGGTGAGGTCATTAGAGTGATGTCATTAAGGTGATTAAGGATGAAGAAAATCAGATTTTTTGGATGAAAAATCTGATTTTCTCCCTCTTTGAAACCCTAGTTTACATTCCTCATTCCTCTATAATTACCCTCCCCTTTTCACTTCAAAACCAAGTTGAAAAGAGTTCAACTTAAATTCACTAATTCTCTCATCTTCTCTACTCCTTTCCTCTACAGAAATCACACTTAAGAAAAGAAAGAAAAGTTAGTAAGATAATTAGTAAGTAAAAGAAGTTCATCAAAAGAAAAAAAAACACAAAAAGACTTTAAGTTAGCAATTAAGAAGATTTAGAAACTCACTTAGAAATTAAGAAAAATCACAAAAAATGTAGTAAATTTTGCAAAAAGGAAGTGCATCATTGAGCTAGCAAGGTAAAGTTGAAGTTCTTGTTATTTTGATTATCTTCTTAATCATCTACTAACTTTTTTTCCTTGTTTTCTTCGTATCATTTTTTTAATCTTTGGAGTGATTTGGGTATGTGGAAGTCCTAATAGGTTCCCAACCTTAAATCACCCCACCTAGAATAGTCACCTCTAATGGCGTGACTCTTAGGAAACAATGTGATTATGTGATTTTCCTTAATCAAGTTGTTATTCATCACCGAAAATGATTTCATAAGAAAATTCAAGATAAATTGTGTAAAAACATCTCCATAAAAAAGAAAATGTGATGCTGTAATTATAATCAGTTTTAACTTCGTATTTCATTCCATTTTTCGTCTATGTTATCAGAATAGTTCGTAGGATATAATATTTTTTCTATGAATTGCAAGATGTTTCCAGAAATTGGACTTTGGAATTTATAAAAAACGAATTTTGTGTAAATAATTAAAAATCATACAACTTTGTTGTGCAAAAGTGATTTTATCCAGTACCACCTAGGATTGTTCAGTCAACAAAGTTTAAATTAAAATCATTTACATAAAACTCAAAACATCAATTTTGAAGAAAACATCAGTATATTTTCAAAAATATAAAAATCATGTTAATATGAATTTTATATAATTTTATTTCATTTTAACAAAATCATTCATGTAAATCACTAAATTTCAGAATACTGATTTTCTCTTCGGTTAAGAAAATAAATAAAAATGTCCAATTCAAGTAAAAATTTCCAGTCTAGTCTTTTAAAATGTCTAGAATGTTCATACCAAATTTCACTTCAAACTAAGTACAATAAGTTAGATCTCAAAGAACAAATTAAATAAAGGTCCTGTTTTGACCAGTTTTGACATAAAATTTACCATAATTCAATTTGTCACTAAAAACTTGTGAAATTTTGATACAAGATAAAGAACTCACTGATATATCCATAGATGTATCAAATTCTCAAATTTCGGCTTTATACAGAAAGTTATGATTTTTGTAAGTCAGTGCAAGAACAAAAGTGCAATCTGAAAAATGAAATAATGTAATTAACTCAACTTTCATAAATAGAAAAATATTTTCTTCATACGAAAATGTTAATAAAAAAATCATGAAATCTTAAGTTTATCTTAAAATGACTCATTTTATCATGTAAATAAAAATCAATAAAAATTGTCATAAAAAATCAAAATCAAAGAAGTTAATTAATCTTTAACTTTCACAAATTCACAAATAAACATGAATTCCAAATCCCATTCAAGGAGGTGAAGATCAAGGAGCATCATGGTGAAGATCAAGATTGAAGATTTGTATGGATCATAGATTTTGTACATATTGTTGTAATAATTGTTTCTTTGTAAATAATTATTGCATCACTCAATTAAAAAAAACATGGAGATGTTTATGCATAATTTTCATAAATAATTCCACAACTCTTTTCAATAAAATGAGCAACCAATGCTACAAATATTGCATGTTGGGCCAATATATCATAGTATACGAATCAAATGACCCAGACTCAATTAAGAGGAAAAAATTGCAAATCAAACTAAGTTAAATTGTATGATGATCCATCTTACATTTTAAAAATGTGTTCTCCATATTCAAATGGATTAATCATATAATTTGACATAATTAGATTGGTAATTATGTTCTCCGAATTGATTTTAGGTCGTTTCACGTGTCTCGCTTTAAATGGCCAAATTCCAATTAGCCAAACACGAATCTCCAAATTCAATCTCAAATTGATTATTTCTCTCCAAATGACTTAATAATCTTCAATTAAGTTTATTTCTCAAAAGCCTTCAATAAGGATGCAAACCTTCTAAGACCTCTTAAAAATCATAAGCGTGATCACTATTAAGGTGGTTATTTCAATCCTCGATTAATCGCTAATTAGAGCGGTTAACTCAAACTTCTTTTAATCACTAATTAGGGTGATTATCTCTAATCATTATTAGGTGGTTATTTCAAATTACGTGATTTTCTTTCTTTTTAATAGCCATGATTACTTTAAAATGGAAAATAACGCATTTAGTAAGAGCCCGTTCTTTAGAACGGAAGAGGAGACGAGTTCCTGACGTTCGCACCTCTTAACCTAAACCCCGAACCCTATCTCATGATATGAAAAATCAATTTTCAAAAAAAGCCTTATCCATATGAAGTCATCATCATTTTAAATGATTTTTCTTGAAATTGATTTTAAAACGATATATTAAATAAATCTGTCCCAATTCAGATATTAATAGGGTGGAGACTTCCAAGTTTTCGAAAACTCAAAGTCCAATGAGAGACTTTCGTGGGATTCAGGCCGTTAATTAAGACAGGCAAAAATCGGATACCACAGCAATACAATAGTTTTTAATCCGACAACTAGTTTAATTTCATTGTAGAAGGTAATTGGCGAAATCTAAGTGTAAGAGCCCGCACTTCCGAGTTGCTAGCTAATCACACTTAAGATTCACTAATCACAATTAACACTTAATAAACCTCGAATTAAATATTTACTCGCAGCGGAAATATAACATTTTACATGATCCAGGACCTGTAGGTCAGGGACCACAACAAAACATCTTCAAAACCAAATATCATATTACAAAAAATACTTTACTCAATTCCCAAAACTATAGAAGACATGATTCTCACATAAGCATTTAAATACTTAGAAATACAATTTCTTATCACTAATCTAATTACACATTCTTGATCTAATTCTCTCTTACAATCCACTACGAGCTTCCAACACGAACCACGCAATTACGGAAGAGAATACAAAACAAAAACATAACTAAAATGAGCGGAAAACTCGGTAACTTTACTTGACCCGTCAAAACGGTTTAAGTTCGAAAACGCTTTTCATATAATAAGCAAACTTGGTAATTGTTCGGAAAAGAATTCATCCATTAAAATATATCGTCGGCATAGCTCAATCACGTAACACAAATCCTTGGCAAGTACAGGCAGAAACTTAACATAATATAACATAACACAATATTCGACCTTATATGGTCTTAACTCATATTTGAATCATTTCCCTCCACCTGTACCTTGCCCACTATTCATCTCAGTTCATAAGCTAAGCCAGCTAAAACAATTACGAAATCTTTTTCTCATTATCATACTCAAATCATATTCCAAGAAACATAAATATTTCCAAACAATTTCAATAAGCTGAACAAAACATACTTTATATCAATCAATATAATTTCATAACTCACCACATGTAAATGCATCTATAACCATGGCCATGACTATAAACAATATATGATTCCAAAATACAATATAACACAAGCACGAGCATTTAAATATATTTTGGTGAACATAAAGGTTACCTCAATAAAATACTCTTGAAAGTAAATCCAAGAATATTGATATGCGACTTCCAAGAATCATAACTTGATTACCATCTTAGCTTGAATTATTTATATAACCATAGCAACTCTCCGATAATCACCTCACAACAATAACAACAACAATTAACATTCACCCTACCATAATTCAGATAAATAAATTGATTTGCTTACTTCCTAAACTCTTATATTCAAGCCATTCCCCTAAACTAACTCACATTATCAATCTAGAACTCTAATAAACCCCATCAATCAAACTAATAGACCATTATTACAGCAAAACAGAAAGTTGCAACCTCGATATGAATATTTTTTTCAAATCTCATGAACTAACCAATATCATACCATAAACCAATCTCAATTTCTTACTTGGAGCAAATTAATTCCTTCTAAATCAATCAACTTAAAACAATAACAAAACTTACTTCATAAAATTGATTTGAGATTTAAACAAATTACCTTCCAAAAATCGGTTTTGGGCTCTTTGGCTTCAAATCTCATGAACTAACCAAAATTTGAAGAATGTAACATAACAAGGCAGCAGCTTTTTCCGGAGAGCATAACTCATAGCTCCGGACTCCAAATTGAGTATTTTTTGGGTCTAAATTCATTAACTCGAAGATATCTACGACTTTGATGTAGAAACAAAGAGCAAAATTGAGTTGCATATTGGAGATAATTAAGGCAACAGATTGACCAAAACGAGAGGAGAGAGAAAACTTAAGGGACTTTGGTCTTCAATTCTTGGTGATGAATAAGAAGAATTGAGAATTTGTATCTAGAAAATATGATGAAGGATTGGATTTGTTTACACCTCTAGGGATTAATCTTTTTTTGGTTGTCTTCCTCTATACTTGACACGAATGAGAGAGGAGAAGAAATGAGAGTTTGAAACTCTTGTAACACTTGACACCTCAACAAATATACAATTGTTTTTTTTTCTTCTAAAATCAAAATACTAATCCTAAAATCATATAAGAAAATGTCATTTTAGAATATAAAATAGAGTTATCTTTTGTCATGAAACCATAAACTTTATTAACGGGATCTATCAAACTATGCGAAATATTTTTTTTTAAGTTAAGATAGATAATTAACGTCTAATTAAACTCGCTTAAAAATATGGGCTATTACAATCTACCATTCTTAAAATAAATTTCGTCCTTGAAATTTGAATCATAAAATTTAGAACATCCGAAGACGAATAGGTTCGGTTAAAACATTTTTAACGAAAATCAAATCAACTCAACTCGTTAACTTAACTTCAATACCTCAAATGATCAATTCCCAAACTAATAATCACTAGACTTCAATTCAGACCATCCATAATTTCTTAAACATAATTTCCTTAGATCACCACTCACAACATAAGCACTAAATCCCAATACAAATCTTCACTCATTTTTTTTTACAAACTCCCAATTTTTTAACGACTAATAACTCAAATCCATTCTTACACCATCTCATAAATCTATCTTAAACTTGTATGCCATGATATGAAGATCACGACAACTCTAAAACAACCATGCTCGATACCATCCGTAATGTGACCCGCACTTCCGAGCCGCTAACTAATCACACTTAAGATTCACTAATTACAATTAACACTTAATAAACCTCGAATTAAATATTTACTCTCAGTGGAAATATAACCTTTTACATGATCCTGGACCTGTGGGTCAGGGCCCACAACAAAACATCTTCAAAACCAAATATCATATTACAAAAAATACTTTACTCGATTCCCAAAACTATAGAAGACATGATTCTCACATAAGCATTTAAATACATCGAAATACAATTTCTTATCACTAATCTAATTACACATTCTTGATCTAATTCTCTCTTACAATCCACTATGAGCTTCCAACACGAACCTGCAATTACACAAGAGAATACAAAACAAAAACATAACTAAAATGAGCGGAAAACTCAGTAACTTTACTTCAGCCCGTCAAAACGGTTTAAGTTCGAAAACGCTTTTCATATAATAAGCAAACTTGGTAATTGTTCGGAAAAGAATTCATCCATTAAAATATATCGGCGGCATAGCTCAATCACGTAACACAAATCACTGGCAAGTACAGGCCGAAACTTAACATAATATAACATAACACAATATTCGACCTTATCTGGTCTTAACTCATATTTGAATCATTTCCCTCCACCTGTACCTTGCCCACTATTCATCTCAGTTCATAAGCTAAGCCAGCTAAAACAATTACGAAATCTTTTTCTCATTATCATACTCAAATCATATTCCAAGAAACATAAATATTTCCAAACAATTTCAATAATCGAACAAAACATACTTTATATCAATCAATATAATTTCATAACTCACCACATGTAAATGCATCTATAACCATGGCCATGACTATAAACAATATATGATTCCAAAATACAATATAACACAAGCACGAGCATTTAAATATATTTTGGTGAACATAAAGGTTACCTCAATAAAATACTCTTGAAAGTAAATCCAAGAATATTGATATGCGACTTCCAAGAATCATAACTTGATTACCATCTTAGCTTGAATTATTTATATAACCATAGCAACTCTCCGATAATCACCTCACAACAATAACAACAACAATTAACATTCACCCTACCATAATTCAGATAAATAAATTGATTTGCTTACTTCCTAAACTCTTATATTCAAGCCATTCCCCTAAACTAACTCACATTATCAATCTAGAACTCTAATAAACCCCATCAATCAAACTAATAGACCATTATTACTGCAAAAGCAGAAAGTTGCAACCTCGATATGAATATTTTTTTCAAATCTCATGAACTAACCAATATCATACCATAAACCAATCTCAATTTCTTACTTGGAGCAAATTAATTCCTTCTAAATCAATCAACTTAAAACAATAACAAAACTTACTTCATAAAATTGATTTGAGATTTAAACAAATTACCTTCCAAAGATCGAGTTTTGGGCTCTTTGGCTTCAAATCTCATGAACTAACCAAAATTTGAAGAATGTAACATAACAAGGCGGCGGCGGCTTTTTTCGGAGAGCATAACTCATAGCTCCGGACTCCAAATTGAGTATTTTTGGGTCTAAATTCATTAACTCGAAGATATCTACGACTTTGATGTAGAAACAAAGAGCAAAATTGAGTTGCATATTGGAGATAATTAAGGCAACAGATTGACCAAAACAGAGGAGAGAGAAAACTTAAGGGACTTTGGTCTTCAATTCTTGGTGATGAATAAGAAGAATTGAGAATTTGTATCTAGAAAATATGATGAAGGATTGGATTTGTTTACACCTCTAGGGATTAATCTTTTTTTGGTTGTCTTCCTCTATACTTGACACGAATGAGAGAGGAGAAGAAATGAGAGTTTGAAACTCTTGTAACACTTGACACCTCAACAAATATACAATTGTTTTTTTTTCTTCTAAAATCAAAATACTAATCCTAAAATCATATAAGAAAATGTCATTTTAGAATATAAAATAGAGTTCTCTTTTTGTCATGAAACCATAAACTTTATTAACGGGATCTATCAAACTATGCGAAATATTTTTTTTAAGTTAAGATAGATAATTAACGTCTAATTAAACCTCGCTTAAAAATATGGGCTATTACAATCTACCATTCTTAAAATAAATTTCGTCCTTGAAATTTGAATCATAAAATTTAGAACATCCGGAAGACGAATAGGTTCGGATAAAACATTTTTAACGAAAATCAAATCAACTCAACTCGTTAACTTAACTTCAATACCTCAAATGATCAATTCCCAAACAAATAATCACTAGACTTCAATTCGAGACCATCCATAATTTCTTAAACATAATTTCCTTAGATCACCACTCACAACATAAGCACTAAATCCCAATACAAATCTTCACTCATTTTTTTTACAAACTCCCAATTTTTTAACAACTAATAACTCAAATCCATTCTTACACCATCTCATAAATCTATCTTAAACTTGTATGCCATGATATGAAGATCACGACAACTCTAAAACAACCATGCTCTGATACCATCTGTAACAGCCCGCACTTCCGAGCTGCTAACTAATCACACTTAAGATTCACTAATTACAATTAACACTTAATAAACCTCGAATTAAATATTTACTCTCGGTGGAAATATAACCTTTTACATGATCCCCGGACCTGTGGGTCGGGGCCCACAACAAAACATCTTCAAAACCAAATATCATATTACAAAAAATACTTTACTCGATTCCCAAAACTATAGAAGACATGATTCTCACATAAGCATTTAAATACATCGAAATACAATTTCTTATCACTAATCTAATTACACATTCTTGATCTAATTCTCTCTTACAATCCACTATGAGCTTCCAACACGAACCTGCAATTACACAAGAGAATACAAAACAAAAACATAACTAAAATGAGCGGAAAACTCAGTAACTTTACTTCAGCCCGTCAAAACGGTTTAAGTTCGAAAACGCTTTTCATATAATAAGCAAACTTGGTAATTGTTCGGAAAAGAATTCATCCATTAAAATATATCGGCATAGCTCAATCACGTAACACAAATCACTTGGCAAGTACGGGCGGAAACTTAACATAATATAACATAACACAATATTCGACCTTATCCGGGTCTTAACTCATATTTGAATCATTTCCCTCCACCTGTACCTTGCCCACTATTCATCTCAGTTCATAAGCTAAGCCAGCTAAAACAATTACGAAATCTTTTTCTCATTATCATACTCAAATCATATTCCAAGAAACATAAATATTTCCAAACAATTTCAATAACTGAACAAAACATACTTTATATCAATCAATATAATTTCATAACTCACCACATGTAAATGCATCTATAACCATGGCCATGACTATAAACAATATATGATTCCAAAATACAATATAACACAAGCACGAGCATTTAAATATATTTTGGTGAACATAAAGGTTACCTCAATAAAATACTCTTGAAAGTAAATCCAAGAATATTGATATGCGACTTCCAAGAATCATAACTTGATTACCATCTTAGCTTGAATTATTTATATAACCATAGCAACTCTCCGATAATCACCTCACAACAATAACAACAACAATTAACATTCACCCTACCATAATTCAGATAAATAAATTGATTTGCTTACTTCCTAAACTCTTATATTCAAGCCATTCCCCTAAACTAACTCACATTATCAATCTAGAACTCTAATAAACCCCATCAATCAAACTAATAGACCATTATTACAGCAAAACAGAAAGTTGCAACCTCGATATGAATATTTTTTTCAAATCTCATGAACTAACCAATATCATACCATAAACCAATCTCAATTTCTTACTTGGAGCAAATTAATTCCTTCTAAATCAATCAACTTAAAACAATAACAAAACTTACTTCATAAAATTGATTTGAGATTTAAACAAATTACCTTCCAAAAATCAGTTTTGGGCTCTTTGGCTTCAAATCTCATGAACTAACCAAAATTTGAAGAATGTAACATAACAAGGCTGCAGCAGCTTTTTCCGGAGAGCATAACTCATAGCTCCGGACTCCAAATTGAGTATTTTTTGGGTCTAAATTCATTAACTCGAAGATATCTACGACTTTGATGTAGAAACAAAGAGCAAAATTGAGTTGCATATTGGAGATAATTAAGGCAACAGATTGACCAAAACAGAGGAGAGAGAAAACTTAAGGGACTTTGGTCTTCAATTCTTGGTGATGAATAAGAAGAATTGAGAATTTGTATCTAGAAAATATGATGAAGGATTGGATTTGTTTACACCTCTAGGGATTAATCTTTTTTTGGTTGTCTTCCTCTATACTTGACACGAATGAGAGAGGAGAAGAAATGAGAGTTTGAAACTCTTGTAACACTTGACACCTCAACAAATATACAATTGTTTTTTTTTCTTCTAAAATCAAAATACTAATCCTAAAATCATATAAGAAAATGTCATTTTAGAATATAAAATAGAGTTATCTTTTTGTCATGAAACCATAAACTTTATTAACAGGATCTATCAAACTATGCAGAAATATTTTTTTTTAAGTTAAGATAGATAATTAACGTCTAATTAAACCTGCTTAAAAATATGGGCTATTACAATCTACCATTCTTAAAATAAATTTCGTCCTTGAAATTTGAATCATAAAATTTAGAACATCCGAAGACGAATAGGTTCGGATAAAACATTTTTAACGAAAATCAAATCAACTCAACTCGTTAACTTAACTTCAATACCTCAAATGATCAATTCCCAAACAAATAATCACTAGACTTCAATTCGGACCATCCATAATTTCTTAAACATAATTTCCTTAGATCACCACTCACAACATAAGCACTAAATCCCAATACAAATCTTCACTCATTTTTTTTACAAACTCCCAATTTTTTAACGACTAATAACTCAAATCCATTCTTACACCATCTCATAAATCTATCTTAAACTTGTATGCCATGATATGAAGATCACGACAACTCTAAAACAACCATGCTCGATACCATCCTGTAATGACCCGCACTTCCGATCGCTAACTAATCACACTAAAGATTCACTAATTACAATTAACACTTAATAAACCTCGAATTAAATATTTACTCTCGGTGGAAATATAACCTTTTACATGATCTCGGACTCGTGGGTCGGGGCCCACAACAAAACATCTTCAAAACCAAATATCATATTACAAAAAATACTTTACTCGATTCCCAAAACTATAGAAGACATGATTCTCACATAAGCATTTAAATACATCGAAATACAATTTCTTATCACTAATCTAATTACACATTCTTGATCTAATTCTCTCTTACAATCCACTATGAGCTTCCAACACGAACCTGCAATTACACATGAGAATACAAAACAAAAACATAACTAAAATGAGCGGAAAACTCAGTAACTTTACTTCAGCCCGTCAAAACGGTTTAAGTTCGAAAACGCTTTTCATATAATAAGCAAACTTGGTAATTGTTCGGAAAAGAATTCATCCATTAAAATATATCGCTGGCATAGCTCAATCACGTAACACAAATCACTGGCAAGTACAGGCAGAAACTTAACATAATATAACATAACACAATATTCGACCTTATCTGGTCTTAACTCATATTTGAATCATTTCCCTCCACCTGTACCTTGCCCACTATTCATCTCAGTTCATAAGCTAAGCCAGCTAAAACAATTACGAAATCTTTTTCTCATTATCATACTCAAATCATATTCCAAGAAACATAAATATTTCCAAACAATTTCAATAATCGAACAAAACATACTTTATATCAATCAATATAATTTCATAACTCACCACATGTAAATGCATCTATAACCATGGCCATGACTATAAACAATATATGATTCCAAAATACAATATAACACAAGCACGAGCATTTAAATATATTTTGGTGAACATAAAGGTTACCTCAATAAAATACTCTTGAAAGTAAATCCAAGAATATTGATATGCGACTTCCAAGAATCATAACTTGATTACCATCTTAGCTTGAATTATTTATATAACCATAGCAACTCTCCGATAATCACCTCACAACAATAACAACAACAATTAACATTCACCCTACCATAATTCGATAAATAAATTGATTTGCTTACTTCCTAAACTCTTATATTCAAGCCATTCCCCTAAACTAACTCACATTATCAATCTAGAACTCTAATAAACCCCATCAATCAAACTAATAGACCATTATTACAGCAAAACAGAAAGTTGCAACCTCGATATGAATATTTTTTTCAAATCTCATGAACTAACCAATATCATACCATAAACCAATCTCAATTTCTTACTTGGAGCAAATTAATTCCTTCTAAATCAATCAACTTAAAACAATAACAAAACTTACTTCATAAAATTGATTTGAGATTTAAACAAATTACCTTCCAAAAATCAGTTTTGGGCTCTTTGGCTTCAAATCTCATGAACTAACCAAAATTTGAAGAATGTAACATAACAAGGTCAGGCACAGGCTTTTTTCCGGAGAGCATAACTCATAGCTCCGGACTCCAAATTGAGTATTTTTTGGGTCTAAATTCATTAACTCGAAGATATCTACGACTTTGATGTAGAAACAAAGAGCAAAATTGAGTTGCATATTGGAGATAATTAAGGCAACAGATTGACCAAAACAGAGGAGAGAGAAAACTTAAGGGACTTTGGTCTTCAATTCTTGGTGATGAATAAGAAGAATTGAGAATTTGTATCTAGAAAATATGATGAAGGATTGGATTTGTTTACACCTCTAGGGATTAATCTTTTTTTGGTTGTCTTCCTCTATACTTGACACGAATGAGAGAGGAGAAGAAATGAGAGTTTGAAACTCTTGTAACACTTGACACCTCAACAAATATACAATTGTTTTTTTTTTCTTCTAAAATCAAAATACTAATCCTAAAATCATATAAGAAAATGTCATTTTAGAATATAAAATAGAGTTATCTTTTTGTCATGAAACCATAAACTTTATTAACGGGATCTATCAAACTATGCAGAAATATTTTTTTTTAAGTTAAGATAGATAATTAACGTCTAATTAAACACCGCTTAAAAATATGGGCTATTACAATCTACCATTCTTAAAATAAATTTCGTCCTTGAAATTTGAATCATAAAATTTAGAACATCCGAAGACGAATAGGTTCGGATAAAACATTTTTAACGAAAATCAAATCAACTCAACTCGTTAACTTAACTTCAATACCTCAAATGATCAATTCCCAAACTAATAATCACTAGACTTCAATTCAGACCATCCATAATTTCTTAAACATAATTTCCTTAGATCACCACTCACAACATAAGCACTAAATCCCAATACAAATCTTCACTCATTTTTTTTACAAACTCCCAATTTTTTAACAACTAATAACTCAAATCCATTCTTACACCATCTCATAAATCTATCTTAAACTTGTATGCCATGATATGAAGATCACGACAACTCTAAAACAACCATGCTCTGATACCATCTGTAACTGCCCGCACTTCCGAGCTGCTAACTAATCACACTTAAGATTCACTAATTACAATTAACACTTAATAAACCTCGAATTAAATATTTACTCTCAGTGGAAATATAACCTTTTACATGATCCTGGACCTGTGGGTCAGGGCCCACAACAAAACATCTTCAAAACCAAATATCATATTACAAAAAATACTTTACTCGATTCCCAAAACTATAGAAGACATGATTCTCACATAAGCATTTAAATACATCGAAATACAATTTCTTATCACTAATCTAATTACACATTCTTGATCTAATTCTCTCTTACAATCCACTATGAGCTTCCAACACGAACCCGCAATTACACAAGAGAATACAAAACAAAAACATAACTAAAATGAGCGGAAAACTTCGGTAACTTTACTTCAGCCCGTCAAAACGGTTTAAGTTCGAAAACGCTTTTCATATAATAAGCAAACTTGGTAATTGTTCGGAAAAGAATTCATCCATTAAAATATATCGCTGGCATAGCTCAATCACGTAACACAAATCACTGGCAAGTACAGGCAGAAACTTAACATAATATAACATAACACAATATTCGACCTTATCTGGTCTTAACTCATATTTGAATCATTTCCCTCCACCCGTACCTTGCCCACTATTCATCTCGGTTCATAAGCTAAGCCGCCTAAAACAATTACGAAATCTTTTTCTCATTATCATACTCAAATCATATTCCAAGAAACATAAATATTTCCAAACAATTTCAATAACTGAACAAAACATACTTTATATCAATCAATATAATTTCATAACTCACCACATGTAAATGCATCTATAACCATGGCCATGACTATAAACAATATATGATTCCAAAATACAATATAACACAAGCACGAGCATTTAAATATATTTTGGTGAACATAAAGGTTACCTCAATAAAATACTCTTGAAAGTAAATCCAAGAATATTGATATGCGACTTCCAAGAATCATAACTTGATTACCATCTTAGCTTGAATTATTTATATAACCATAGCAACTCTCCGATAATCACCTCACAACAATAACAACAACAATTAACATTCACCCTACCATAATTCAGATAAATAAATTGATTTGCTTACTTCCTAAACTCTTATATTCAAGCCATTCCCCTAAACTAACTCACATTATCAATCTAGAACTCTAATAAACCCCATCAATCAAACTAATAGACCATTATTAGATTATATACAGCAAAACAGAAAGTTGCAACCTCAATATGAATATTTTTTTCAAATCTCATGAACTAACCAATATCATACCATAAACCAACCTCAATTTCTTACTTGGAAACAATTAGCAAACTAATTCTTTCTAAATCAATCAACTTAAAACAATAACAAAACTTACTTCATAAAACTGATTTGGGATTTAAACAAATTACCTTTCAAAAATCAGTTATGGGCTCTTTGGTTTCGAGGAAAATGAGCAAAATTCGAAGAATGTAACATAACAAGGCAGCAGCAGCTTTAAACTTTTGGAGGGCATAACTCATAGCTCCGGACTCCAAATTGAGTGATTTTTGGGTCTAAATTCATTAACTCGAAGAGATCTACAACTTTTATGTAGAAACAAAGAGCAAAATTGAGTTGCATGTTGGAGATAATTGAGGCAACAGATTGACCAAAACAGAGGAGAGAGAAAACTTAAGGGACTTTGGTCTTCAATTCGTGGTGATGAATAAGAAGAAATTGAGAATTTGTATCTAGAAAATATGATGAAGGATTGGATTTGTTTACACCTCAAGGGATTAATCTTTTTTTGGTTGTCTTCTGACATGAATGAGAGAGGTGAAGAAATGAGAGTTTGAAACTCTTGTAACACTTGACACCTCAACAAATATACAATTTTTCTTTTCTTCTAAAATCAAAATACTAATCCTAAAATCATATAAGAAAATGTCATTTTAGAATAGAAAATAGAGTTCTCTTTTTGTCATGAAACCATAAACTTTATTAACAAGATCTATCAAACTATGCTGAAATAAATTTTTTTTAAGTTAAGATAGATAATTAAAGTCTAATTAAACCTGCTTAAAAATATGGGCTATTACACTAAGTCCTAGAACTATTTGTCGTATTTGGCTTACACCCATTGTCCGACGTTTTTAGTGTTAGAATTAGTAGTAGTTCATATTACTTTAGTTTAGTTATTATCACCATTCACATTACCCGAATCGTCTAAATAATATTAGATTTTCTTAATTTGGTAGTTGATTATATTCCTCCTTGTGGGAAACGATATCTTGCTTACCCTATATTTACTTTAATTGACTCGTACACTTTTTTAGGACCGACCATAAGGACATATAAAAAAACACTCTTATGAGGATATCCCAATAGGATTAAGTTTAGGCCTTTCGTCGCCAAAGAAGAAGCCAAAAGGTTTATCCGAAATGCAGGATAGGATAGAACAGGAGGATGCACATGGGAAGCATCCTCCCATTGTGAGGGAATATGACTCTGGTGTGAATGATAAGAAGGAAGTTCATGGCCTATCAGTTACAGAGAACATGATACTGCAAGGATGTCCAAATGTAAAAGGGGATAATTCTTTAATTGAGATAATGGAAGAGGTGATGAAAGATAACATAGAGGATGTCAAGACTGATTCCAAAATGCAGAAGTTTAATCTGGCGGAGCCTAAGTATCGGTTTTCTAACCGAAGGAGGTCGGGTTCCTCTATTTCCTTTTCAAGGGAAGATTATCAAATGTTAATGAAAGGAAAGCCCATCCATTGTTTTAACTCTAAGTTGGGCTCTTTGATGACGGTAAGAGTAGTAAATAAACCAAGAAAAGACATAGAGAGTAAGGAGATGTGTGAAGAAAAGGGTTTAACTGAATCATCCAGGTTGGAGCAAATAAATCAAAACATAGTGATAAGTGACGACAAGTTGGAGTAGAGAGATCAGATAAAGGGGGATACTACTATGGAGTTTTCGGTTGAGTGCAGGAAGGGAGGTGAGGAAAGTGAAGATAGGAGTAGCATTGTAGGTAGCCAGCATCATAATGTCAAGAACAAGATGGATGTTGATATCCGTATGAAATCCGCACTAAGTTTAAAGAGGAAGCGACAATCAAAGCTTTCTTTTTCAGTGAGAAGAATGAAAACGGATTGTCCCCAAACGCAATTGAAAAATCATTGTCGACCAATAAGTTCTAAGAGTAAGGCTAGTTTATGTTCATTCTCTAATCGTTCTTCTGATTGCAGGCTGAACGTTGGTAGGAAAAGAAAATAACTAATTCCTCTTTCATCATATTTCTACAACTGTCCAAGTAAGAAGTGTTGCTACTGTTGTCAAGGTATTAGTATTGAGTCTTGTATTGTTTACTCTAATGTTAATTCGCTTTGTAATGTTTGTAGTGTTACTAGTAATATAAACCACGAAATGGATTGTGGTCGGGAGTATTGGGGTTGGGTCTGTCTTTTTCTTTGTTTGTACTTGTTGCCAAAAAAAAAGAGAGAGTAAGTTTATTGTGCTTAGGCCTCGTTAGGTCACCGTTGGAACTTAATTCCTATGGGAAGTCTTAGTTCATTATTAGAAGTAAATTCCCTTGTCTATTTCCTAGTAAATGGCTTTGGGTGATTGGTTAAGCTTAGGAATTTGTAATTGACATTGGATTTTCTAATCACCAGGGGGGTTGGTGATTAATTTCCTACACTACATAGGAATTTCCATTTCCTGGAAAATTCTATTTCCCATGAATTCCCTATTTCCTGCATACCAAACAACTACCCTATTTTGTACTTCCTAGGAAATCCAAATTCCAGTGGAATTTGAGGTGAATCAAAAGACACCTTAGTGTCACTACAAGAAATATCATTTTGTGCGACGGGGTTTAAATGGATTTGCGACTATTTGTAAATTCGTTGCTTATTATACGCATTTTCGGCAACACCATTTTTTTTGTCGCACTAATTTGAATATGGGCGACAATCTGATTATTTCGTCGCACAATCACTACTTTGGGCAACAACGAGGTGGTGTCAAAACGGAGTTCTCGAGCAGTTCGGGTATACCCACGGCGGAACCGGAGTTAGACCCGGACAGGTCGGTGCATCCCGGTCAATGCCCCGGGTCGTGATTGGTCGGATTTTGTCCATCCGGGTCGGTCACATTTGAATCATGGGATTACCGGGTGCTTGGGGCAGTGCGAGCATTCCATTTACAAGTCGATCCGTTCCCGGTGAGATCGAACGTGGAAATTTTTTAGCCGGGTTTGCGCAGGTCATATTTGGGTTTCTTGTACACTCGGGTCGAGTCAAGTGTACTCGAGTTGAATCACTTATGACCTTAGTTCGATCATTGTGAAGCATCGAGTTCATTCGTTATTGAACGTCAATTCAACTTCGATTAAAACCTGGTCGGGTCATTTTGATTTTGTTATGGATTTTGTAAACGAATCATATTATTAAAAGTATTAAGATCGACATATATATACATATGTATGTGCGATAAATATATAGATTATAACGAAAAACTATAAAAACACTATATTGTTGACCGTGATGTTTAGTGTATTCTCTTAGTCAACTCGTATTTGGACTAATCAACTGCGTAAAACCACTCTAATATGTAAAGGAGTAGAACGACTCTCCATATGTTCTAAAATTAAATATTATAACCAACGACAATAATAACGAGTAGACGATCAATTCCAAGGTTTATATAAATGATTTATTATTATAAGTATTATGATTGATATATAAGTTTGTAAATAGCTATGATGATAATGAGAATAGTAATAATAAACATAGAGCGATGATAATAATAATACAAATAATAACAGTAATAGTAACAATGCTAACAATAGCAATAGTAATACAAATAAGAACAGGAATACTAACAATAACAATACAAATACTAATAGTAATAGTAGCAACAATGCTAATAATAGCAATAACAATAACAAACATAACGCGGTATATATGTATTATGTTGTGACTATAAATGATAAAGTATGAACAAACTATTTTATCAATATGTTTAATCATTTTAGTAGTACATCGGTATCAAAATAATTGTAAAACCACTCTAATACTCTATTGATTATAAATTAGTATAACGACTCTTGATATGTTATAATATTATAACAAATGACAATCATACATTCATATGTTTACAACGACGGTTCATATGAGGCCTAAGTGATTATAATGAGGGTTTATATGTTGCACAATAATAATAATAAACATAACAACATACCCCCAAATCATTCTCCCCTATAAAAGCTAACCATAACCTATTAAAAAATAAAATCAATAAGTTACTCTTAACAAGTAACAACCATAATTAAATAAGTTAACAAGTACTTACTAGTTACTAGATAGTAACTTGCTAACAACCATATTGTAACTTAACACTTATTTAGTTACTCTTGTCTTTATAAGTTATAAGATTATTTAAGTTAATTGTCTTTATGTTATACTTTAGTTTAATACTAGTATAGTGTTTATGATCTTCTCTTAACTTTGTATATATGTGACTATAAAAAAACTATTTTATCAGTAGGCTAAAATATTTTAGTACGATAGAATAATATTGGAACTATTATAGCTAATACGCGATTGATTATTAATGAGTATCGACTCTTAATATGCTCTAATAGTCTAATTAACAATAATAATAATGAGTATTATATATTAACTACGAATATATGATAAATTACTGGATTTATATAAATGACTAGATTATGGTAAGCATAATAATAATAATAATAATAATAATAATAACAATAATAATAATAATAACAACAACAACAACAACAACAATAATAATAATAATAATAATAATAATAATAATAATAATAATAATAATAATAATAATAACAATAACAATAACAATAACAATAACAATAACAATAACAATAACAATAACAATAACAATAACAATAACAATAACAATAACAATAACAATAACAATAACAATAACAATAACAATAACAATAACAATAACAATAACAATAACAATAACAATAACAACAATAATAATAATAATAATAATAATAATAATAATAATAATAATAATAACAATAATAATAATAATAATAATAATAATAATAATAATAATAATAATAATAATAATAATAATAATAATAATAATAATAATAATAATAATAATAATAATAATAATAATAATAATAATAATAATAATAAAAATAATAATAATAATAATAATAATAACTCAAACTCGAAACTCAAAAATGAAAAGTGTAAAACCATCAAAAATTTCGAAACATTCAAACTCCAATAAGCAAGGAGGGAAGTATCTCCATGTCATCAATCCACAAGACCACAATCCATGTAAACCTGCTCTACGCAAATCTCCACCGTTGATTAGCTCCATCATCAACGGCTCCCACTTCCTTCTTCTAACCCTCCATTTCCAATATTCTTCCCATCTTCATCCCCTATATAAACCCCAATCTCCACCAGACATTATCATCCCGCCTCATTTCCAAAATCAGATATTCTCTCTCCTGAATCTCAACCTTCAACTTCCCTCATTTGTCCCACTATATGTCCTCAATAATGGCTCGTATGAAGCAAACTGCGAGAAAATCCACCGGAGGAAATCGGCCCGCAACCTAGGTGGAATGAAGAAGCGCCAGCGATTCGGACTCGGGAATGGTTGCTCTCGTGAGATGAGGAAGTACCGGAAAGAGCACCGAGCTTCTCATGAGGAAGCTTCCATTTCAAAGTCGAAAGAGCATTATTTGGAGTCTAATGGAATTGATTTGGTTGTTTAAGGTTAGCATTTTGAGGATACCTCTACGCTATTCATGCTAAGAGGGTCACTATTATGCCTAAGGATATCTAGCTTGCTAAGAGGATTCGAGGCAAAAAAGCTTAATTTGGGGTCGAATGGAATTGATTTGGTTCTTCAGGGTTAGGATTTTGGCATTTTAATGGTGTATGACTGTATGTTGATGATAATTGAAGATCTTAAACTTAATATAGCTACTAATGTATTTTGTAGTTATCTGTAGGCTGATGCTTAGTTGATGAAATATTGACAACATAGTTTTGGTAATGAGTATATCCCTCTGATATTTTATGTTCTCTGATCTATTTTGTTTTCAAGATATATGTTCCTTTAGCAGTTGTTTTAAGATAAAGTTTCAATTTCAATCCTGTAGTTGGGATTCGATTGAATTTATTTTTTCTGTTTGTATGTTGATACCAGAGGTCTGAGATTGTCTTTGTTAATGTATCATTTCATAAGCTTATAATGTATTCTTAGATTTGTGTTGTTAAACTATCAGTGAACTTAGAAAGTATAATTTGCAAATTTCAGCAGTTTTTGCTCTAGACCTTTTCATGAAAACTCTTGTGAATTCGTGGATTTGGAAAATTACAAGGATGACTTAGTTGCCGACCTTTGTGTATGCCTTTTTCTTTGTAAAAAAGCAAAGAAAACTAGGCTAGCCTCTCACATAAGACCAGCCTAAAGCATCCTTTCGGATGATGGAGAGAAGATCCCGATCCTAGACCTCAAACCAATGATGAAGAGTATCGCAAATGTGACCTTTGTGAGCTAAGAAGGCCGCGGCCGATTCTCCTCTCGAAGCAATGGTTAACCAGGACCTCATCAAACCTAAGCGAGATCAATCCCTGCATCACGAACAACCATATCCATTTCCCAAGGAAATTTTAAGTATTCCTTAGAGAATTAATAACCATTAAATTATCTCCCTCAATTTCCTAAGAAAATAGCTGCTTTAATCCCTACTCTCATACCCCAAGCCTCCGCTGAAAGGATAGAAGTGGAGGGGTGAAGCTTCTTGGCCCCCATAATTAAGACATCCCCACTAGAATTTCTAATAATAAAACCAAAAGAGGAGTCACCCCTTTTAATCTTTGAGCCATCAAAATTTAATTTTACCCAATCTGAAGTCGGAGGAGACCACCAAATCTCTTTCGATGGTTGGACCCTCCCAGAATTAAGCTTCGAAATCTTATTCTTATTAGGAACAAACAAAGCATCCTCAGCTTTCTTAATCGAGAACCAATCCAAAGAAAAAAATTTATACTCGCGACCACTTTAAAGGTAGAAACACCTTCATCTTGAAAGATGACTTTGTTCCTAGCAAACCAAACATTCCACCAAATCATAGCAAGCTTACGATTTGGTCTAAGCTCAAGAGCAAGACCCTAAGAGAAGAAAGCAACTCACCAATATTCGGACTAGCTTGAACATCCGGAATAATAGGCCAATCACCAACAGATCTCATCGAGAAAGCAACATCTTTAGTAAAGTTACACCCAAATAGAATATGGAAAGCGTCTTCACGGTGGAAATTACACTGAACACACTATTGGGGAGTATAGACATGGTTAACCTCCAGCCTTGCTTTAGTGGGGAGACCATCCATACAGATTTTCCCCAAAAAGAATTTAATCATAGGGGGAATATCTAGTTTCCATAACCAAAAGAATTTTACTTTGTCCATCGATCCAGACCATGACCTTGAATAAGACTAGCCCCCGATTTTGAACGAATAAGATCCATCAGTTGTAAGCCCCCACACAAGCTTATCATCTAACTGCCGAAGGCGGAAAATATTCAAGATATCCAAAATAAAGTTTTCCTGAAGAAAGGACCGCAAGTAATCAGCATTTCATTGAGAACCAGATATATAATCTTGAACCTTCAAGTTCTCATTGAAATAAGGACCCTGAACCACCTCAGAAAGAGGAAAAGGATAGACCCAATTATCATGCCAAAAAGAAATATTAGCCCCATTACCCACAGACCATCTCAGGCCTTTCCGGAAACTAGGCCTCAGAGAGAGAAGTTTTCTCCATTGCCAAGACACTGAGGCTATTGGGGAATAATCCCACAAACTTTTATCTTTTAAGTACTTCTTCTTAACTAGAGAGACTCATAAGTTAGATGGATCCGAGTTAATGCGCCAATGAAGCTTCATTTGGAGAGCCATATTGTTAACATTCGCTTTCCTAATGTCTAAACCACCAAAACATTTAAGCTTACAAATTCTATCCCATCCAATAAGATTAGCCGATTTATTATCCCGAGACTTATTCCAAAAGAAGTTTCTACAAATTTTATCCAAATCTTGGCGAGTAGCCTGAGGAAGCGAGAAACTTTGCATTTGGAAGCTAGCTTTAGATGATAACTTAGACTGAATAAGCACAGTGCGATCAGCATGCGATAACGAATTTGCCTTCCATTTTGCTAATTGTTTATGAGACTTTTCAACCACTTCAGCAAATGTATTTTTAGTGACTCATTCCACAATGATCGGGTACCCTAAATATTTCCCCAACGACAGAGCATTATCCATTTGAAGAATTTGCTAGAATAAAACACACATTTGAGGAGAAATATTTTTTGTACATTGAAATACAAATTTATGAAAATTAACCAGTTGGCCAGACATAGAGCAATATTTATCTAGTACCTTTTTAATTATCTCACAAC
Source organism: Beta corolliflora (assembly GCA_947648045.1). Taxonomy (NCBI): domain Eukaryota; kingdom Viridiplantae; phylum Streptophyta; class Magnoliopsida; order Caryophyllales; family Amaranthaceae; genus Beta; species Beta corolliflora. The sequence goes on from CANSZD010002361.1 coordinate 203,367, forward strand.
TTTGAGAAGAAGCTTGAGCAAAAATCATAGTATCATCTGCAAAGGTTAGGAAAGGAATTTTTAATCCTGACCTACCATTCTTTACTCCTAAAAGTTTAGAGTTAGAAAAGCTATGTGAATGAAGAGTTCTATCTAACAGTTCAGCACAAAGAATAAACAGGTAAGGAGAAAGAAGATCCCCTTGCCTTAGACCATGAGAGGGGGTGAAGACATCCCCCGGAATACCATTCACTAACACCGAGAAAGAGACAGTAGTGATACATTGCTCAATCCAATTAATCCAACGATGGTGAAAACCTAACTTTTTAAGTATTACTACCACAAATTCCCATTCCAATCTATCATATGCTTTTTCCATATCCAATTTAATGGCGAGCCATCCTTTAGAACCAGATTTATTCTTGAAAGAGTTAAAAACCTCATTGGCTAATAATATATTATCTTGAATGATTCGTTCAGGAACAAAAGCTCCCTGTAAGGGGTGAACTATTTTTCCAAGAGCAATTTTCAATCTATTTGTTATCACTTTGGAAATAATTTTATAGATAGTAGAACAAAGACTAATTGGGTGAAAGTGATTTGATGTTTCCGGATTATCTATCTTAGGGATTAGGGTTATGAAAGTATGATTAACTTCTTTAATCAGTTTCCCGGAATGAAAAAACGCTCTACTCGCTCTACAAACGAATTACCAACTAAGGTCCAATATTTTTGGAAGAAATAAGGCGGGAATCCATCGGGCCCCCGGAGTTTTATCCGGCGCAATATCATACACCGCCATTTTCACTTCCTCATCCGAGACTTCTTTTATGAGAAATTGGTTATCTTCCTCCGAGATTATGGGGGTGATTAACTCAAAATCTAAATTCTCATCAAACAAACAATCCTTGTTAGAGACAAATCTTTGGTTAAACTCTTGAGTTATTTCTTTAGCTATTTGAAGTGGATTACTAATTACACAACCAGAGCTTGATTTGAAGGATTTTAGATACTTTTTTATTCCTTTTTATAGTAGCATATATATGAAAATAGGAGGTATTAGCATCTCCTTTCTCCCAAAAGTTTTCTTTTGATCCTTGTTTCCAAAAGTTGGTTTGAAATGAGAACAAATTTCGCCGTTTAATAAGCAAACGCTCTTGTATAGCGCAAAGAGCATCATGGATTTAACCTTAGTTGACATTCAACGTTTTCCAAATTTTCATCCACCATTTTGACTTAACGGAAAGTATTACCAAAACGAGCTCTATTCCAATCTTCTATCTTGACCTTTAATAGCGTACATTTTTGGACCAAGCAAAACATGTACGAACCCGAGAACTTATTGCACCGAGTTTTTTTAACTAAAACATCAAAATCTTTCCTCATACACCACATTTTTTCAATTCTAAATGGTGGGGCTATTTTAATACTAGTATGATCAATAGATAAAGAAACTTGACTATGATCCGAAGAGGTAAAAATATGATTCATCAACTTAGCATTAGGGAATAGAGTCAACCAATCAATTGAAACAATAGATTTGTCCAATCTTTCTAAAATGTTGTTACTCCCACACCTTTTTTTTCCTCCAAGTATATGGTTGTCCCAAGAAGGGAAGCTCCACACAACTAGTTTTGTCTAGAATGTCAATAAAACGCTTTAAGCGTGAGATTGAGAAGGATGCACCCCCAAATTTATCCGAACTAGAACTTAGTTCATTAAAATCACCAAGGATAATTATAGGAGAAGCATGATTATTTACATACAAGAACAAACCATTCCAAAAATCATCTTTCTCACATGATTGAGCAGGTGCATATATAATGATTGTAATAAATGAAATACTAGAAATTAAGTAGTCAATTTGACAAGCAATATAACGAGAATCAGTCTTCAAAATAGAGATATTAAACGGATTATATATATCCCTTCCATAGAAGCCACATACCACCCGAGAGACCTTGGGTAGGAAGGAACTCAAAAAATCTTAAAGCCTGATCGCTTAAGACAAACATCAGATGGAGGGGATGGGATTTTCGTTTCACACAACATCATGATACTAATACTATTTACATTACAAAAGTTCTTGACTTCTTCTATAGCATTTTTCCTCCTACACCCCCTTATATTTAAAAAACCTACTGACATGGAACATTAAAAAGCAATTTCCATTTGACTAAAATCAAGCTTTGGATCTCTTCAGACCTGAAGAAACAACTTCTTCCTCACCCACACTCTTCCTACGCTTAGCTGAGCTAGAGAAAGAGGAGGGTTCCACAGGGGAATCTCGCTTAACACCCAAGGCTTCAATGTGCTTAACAATTGAACTTTCATAATTTATTGAATGGAAGGAATGCTCAGGTTGGGAATGATACTCTTGCACAAATCCATCATCAAGATTAATCAAGAGAGTAGCATTCTCAACCCCAGAATCATAAAGATTTTGATTTTCACAATCAATAAGAGGGCCAAACTGATTAGAATCAAAAAAACTCAGAGGGAAAAACCACATGAAGGGGCACTGGGGTTAGCACAATATCACCAGCCTGGGATGGAGCATGAGCCCCTGCACCACCTCCTCCCACTTGGGGAATTGCCTCACCCAGACAAACTGATCTCCCAGCAGCAGTAGTAGGGTGGCTAGGATGCATGTATCTCTTATCAGAATCATCATCAGAACTAATATTCGAATAGTACCCAGGAACAGCAGTTAACAAAGCTTTACCTTTACCTTTACCATGTATAGCAGAAATCGGAGGAATAGATTTCTTTGAATCAACCCCTTTGGGTTGCTTAAAAATGATACCAGCAGCAGCTTTACCAACAGGAGCATGGGACTTCTTCCTAGCCCCGACAAACTAATATTCGAATAGTACAGGGCTCATCTTGCCTAGAGGCCAAAGCAAGTAACTCAACCAAACTTTTCTGTTTAGGGCTCTTAAGCAAGCAAATTTTAACATCCTTTTGAGGGGCTGTTAACAGAGGACAAACATCAATAGCATGTTCTTCAGCACCACAAAAAGAACATCCAGAAGAAAAGTCTTCATACCAAATGTTATCACATATTTTATCACCAGCCCTCTTGATTTCAGCATACTCAAGTAATGGCTCATAAATGTCCACACGAACACATGCTCTAGCAAACCTAATTTTATTTCTCAATAAAGAACGAGAATCAAGCTTAACCAATGAACCCACATTATTGGCAGCTAATAAATTAGCCACAGACTCATAGCTAAGAAGCTAGATGGGGAAACGAGGGATATGAACCCAAAGGTCCACATACCTAATCTCCTCCAAATAGGGATCAAAGTCAAGTCGCCAAGGTTGAATAACAAACAACTCGCCTTGGACATGCCAAGGTCTTTCAGACCAAACAAGGAACAAGTCATTAGGGTTAGCAAATTTTAGCAAAATCCAATGATTGCCCATCTCTAAATACTCTACCTCCCCTTTTACGAATTTCCAATCTGCTTTAGTTCTAGAAATGACAGTACATAAATCTAAATTATCACCAAGAACCTTACCTACCAAGCAGGATTTTGAAAGCTCTTTAATATCTTTCTTAACCTGATCAAGCTCATCTAGTATCACCACCTCAGGAAAGGTAGCAACATGGGGAGGATCATGAAAGAGGTCTTTAAGAGGGTCTACAGGAGTAGAGCACTCTTTTCCATTAGCTGAAGTACCAGCACCCACGCACGAGAGTATTGGCACTCCCACCCTTATCAGAAGCAGAAAGAACAACATTTTTATAAGATGGAGCAGAATCCATCACAGAAGAGCACTTACAAGCAAGAGAGTAAGTAATATTAGAAGATAAGAAAATAAGAAGAATGAGATAGAGAGATTTGCCTGAACCAGTTACTTGAGTATCCCTTTTATAGCCAAGGGGAATTGAAGGCTTATGATGACTAATTTTCTCCTAGTAGTAGAAAAAGTTGTCACTTACCATCGCATTAAATGCTAGATTATTTTCTAAACCCAAATCGCACCTCGGACGCACCCAACGCACGCCAAAGGAGGAAATGCGGATGCTCGAAATCCAAAAAGGATGAATGAGCGCACGACAAAAACCATAAAGCACTCCAAACACCCTCTCTCACTCGAACCGCATTAATTGAAGAAAGAGATAGCAAGGAGTGAAAACCCCCATTTCCGAATTGAACACTAAAAATTACGAGGAATTTGGTATATTAACCTTTTCAAAGAGAGAAAAGTACAAACTGCATTGAGCCAAAGGATATCAATACGACCAAAAATCTTAGCTTTAAATGACAACTAACTCTAGATTTGCACACTAGAGATAGATTATAATTGCAATTCGAAAGAAGCAACGAGGCTAAAACCCATAGTCTTAGCGAGTAAATGCAACCGACACGCAATTAACCAACTACCAGTTAGATTACAATTGCTCGAATTAGGAATTAGAAGTAATTAAGCGAGAATTTGAATCGATTTCAGTCGGAGATTAGAAATCACATTGAGTTCTAGGGTTTTTTCGGGGGAAATTGGGGCTTTTTTGCTATCTCTCTTTCTCTTTCTAGCTTTCTCTCTCACTCCTTTTGTGTATGCCTATTTGATTTGGAAAATTACAAGGATGACTTAGTTGTGGGGTATAAGAATTTGCCAACCTTTGTGTATCCCTATTTAATTTGTCAACATATCTAGCAAAATATGTAATATATTTAAATGATTTTTGTGATATACAACTATAATTGAATTTTAATAATTTTGTGGAGTTTAGTCGTCCAAATAGGTTGGTTTGAAAAATTGGATCAAATAAAGGCGGATCTTATTATATTTAGTTAACATGAATTATAGTTGAATTCGGGTAGGTCATAAACAAATCGAGTATTTTTCGGGTGCAGTCTGGTTTGGGTTAATATTTGGTTGTGGAGTTTCTATGTGGAGTTGTATACTGACGGAGCATGTCGTCTCAAATAGAATTGACCTTGAGGAAAGTCGTGACCAAACTTCCATTAGTTATCCTCCCAAATGAGGAAATTAAATATGCCCTTTCTCGATGAAACCCCTTAAAGCTCTAGGGCCACGATGGGTTCCATCCTATTTTCTTCCAAAAGAATGGCATATTGTTGGTCCCGATATTTGTGAGTGATTAGACAATGGTTTAGGGACGGGGATATCCCCAGTGATTTAGGCAAGCACTTATCTCGTCTCATCCCTAAAAAGCAAAATCTTGAGTCGGTTAAGCAACTCCGCCCTAT